>JAQIWG010005240.1:0-14801 GCA_034695025.1 Chamaedrilus cognettii | reverse complement strand
CACAGAAAAAAGACCGATGAGGCTGTCACAGTACACCCCCTCCTAGATTTTGAAGCCAAGAGTCGCCACAGTGCCGGTGAACATGCCAACGTGCCTGTCGCTGCCTACGCGACAATAATAATCCCTGCCAGCTTTGCTCCGCGCTGATTGGTCAACTCTTGCACGTGACCTGACGACCACAATGGCTCCATTATTAGCCTGGCATTCTCAGTCACGGTGTGAAGAACTTTTTGAGGCATTCAACTTGATTAAACCAAGTCTTATACAAGACATTGGTATAATGCAGACCCAGGCTACAAGTGTGTAGTCTATACGTTTAGACTTACATTGGGCTCACCGCAGCCCCGTATCGTGACCATACTAAGCGGCGGAGGCAAGAATTTTAACAGGGGAGCAAACATTTTTTTGGGCGCTGTTCAAACTTCCACTATTCTCCTCCAGTCAAATTCGCGATCGGGCAATGGAGGGGGGGTGGGGGAAGGGTGGGCTGGGAGGAGTGGGGCTGCTGACGGAGTTTTTTGGAACCATTCTTGGGCTTAACAATCATTGTCGTTTTCAAGTCTTTGTGTGCATGCATGGGCAAACATGGGAGGCAGATACAGGTACTTTATTTTTCGATCACTACGGGGGTGGGCAAAGGTTTCATGCGCAGAGAACAAGGAGGCATATATTTCAATTGTCAGAGCAGTGGGGGCATAATCTAAATTTTCACTAAGTGCAGAAGAGCATACGCTAATGTTAAATTTTCTTAGAGCAGGGAGGGGGGGCAAAGACCCCCAGCAAGGGGTGCTCTGCCCCCCCTGTCCTCACCACGATACGGGCCTGGCTCACTGGACTAAAAATTATGTTGGACGTTAGCGGAGGCGCTCGCCTGAAGACATGACTGTGTGGGCGCTTGTTCACTGAAGCAACGACAAAGCCTTGCCACTAGCACAGCTAACGGAAAGTTCACAATAGCGAGCTAAGGCTCACATCATGCACTCTGCCTAAGGGCAGTAGATTTTTCTATCAACATTAGCTCGATTAGATAAACCGTAATTTAAAAACGCCGAATTCATGGCTCTAGCTTTGTCAATTGTATATCAGTGTATGTTAACCGTTGTAACCAAGTCCGTACCCTTGCAAATCCGACACAAGGTCGGATTTGCGGCAGGGGTTGCGTGGGTCAATACCCCATAGTGAAATCCATACCTCCGCTGGCCACTGTGCAAAAAAATCAGGCGGGGGTCAGGATTCGACCCCCTCCAGTGATATTATAAACCGCCCTGGACGCCCCTGGTGAAAAATGTATCAAAATAAAGCAGGGCCGGTGCCCAGAACGAAACTCTCCCTAAATGCGCCTTCTGACAGGTTTTTCCTGATTTTTCCTTTATCTTTCCATCAAATGCTCTGAAGCTCTCAGGGTTAGTATATAGCTGGCATCTTACTGCATCTCTACATACAATTTTTTCCTGTTTAACTAAAAAATTTTTTTTTTCTATGGCAACTTTTAACGCCCAATTTACATTACCTTGCAAGTGAGAATATAATGAAAATAGACTCAAGAGTTGTGAAAAATTATCTTGTATTTAGACATAACTCTTCCCTAAGACGTCTCCATATCTGCCATCAATCGGATCATTGGTTTTGCAAAGAGGGAGTTTTTGATACGACGACATTGTACGTATGGTGTGGGGGAGGGGTGGCGCGGAGACTTTAAATGCAAGGGGGGAGACTTTATTTCGTTGGAACTTAAAACCGCTATACCTTCCTTTTCCATTTTTGCTGTGAATCTCAAAATTATATGAGCTAAGCAGCCAGCCACGATTTGTATTTCCACCAGATTGCGTGCAAATCAGTTGGCCAGTTTTTAGGCTATGACCCTTTGATTGCCTCATCGGGTGGGGGGGGGCGAGTTTTCTAAGGGGGCGTTACACCGGAATTTCCTTGCCTCACGCAATTTTCACAAGCTAACTTTGATGTTTAAATTCCATTTTTGAAGGCAAACTATCTCTCAATTATCGCATTAAAAATGCCGAAACCATCACTTTTGACCGTAGCATATGGTCATATAGCATGTACATATCGTAATATGTACATGTATATGTATATTACAACTTCTTAATTTACACATTTATAATTTAATGTGACAACAAATTAAGAGAGTCCTCCTACAATAAGTATTTTGATGATTATTTTTGACAGAATTTATTATTTATTATTTATTACATTTACAGAATAACAGAGTGTTACTCTTAAGTCAATTAGTTTTGTCTGTAACCGATTACATGACTAAAATGCAGTGTCAGCAAAGCATAAAACGTTAATAAGTAATAGTAATTGTAAGAAGGCCTACTATTAAGCACTCAAAAAACCAAGTATCAGTATTCACTATTAAAACCAACAACATGATCTGGCATTCTTCCACCAATTAAAGATCTCATTTTTAGTAGTCGTCAATGGAATCCTGATACCACAGCAAACCTATTTGGCCTAGTATTAAGTAGTATTTCGTACGTAGACCCTAATCTGCACGCCTGAGCGTATTCTCTGCCAATTTTAAAGTTTAATCAAAGCACACACAAAGCGCCACGCGCCTGATAGTATTCTACACCAGTCTATTATTCCAAATAACGATAGTTAGTTGTTACTACGGTGGTACTAGGGACCTCAAAAACATTTCCTTGCGTCTGAGAAATGCTTTCTTCTTTCTTATTTCTGCAAATTGCAGAAAATTGTGCATGGTCAAGCCCCATTAAAAGAGTTATTTGGTCCAGTGCAGCGTTTTTATACAGAGAAGAATATTGCATAGAAGTCTTCAAACACCTGGTGGCATGTTGAAAATGATATACGGTCGATCAGAGGTATTAGCTTTAGTCCACTGGTAAGGTGCCCTTTGAATTGTTTCAAACGCTTCGATGATGATCCTCTGCATCGCTCTGGCGAGTTGCCGACGACGAATTTTTCCAGCAATTTTTAATCGAAGACGAACTACATCAGTTGCTCAAACCTGCAAATTCAATCACACGTTACTAATTTGAAATATAAAACGCATAATTGATAGTGGAAGCCATCGACGCTGTGACGTCACATCTCAGCCCGCGGAGCCTTGGACATTAATTAAGAGTGGATTCCATAGATGTACCTTTGTTCCTACCTTTACCTTTACCTTAGCTTAAGAGGAAATTTAACAGCAGCCCGTAACTGCCATTCAAAATAACTCTTTGCTTAGTCCATTTGAATAGATATGCCAAGTCATTAAATTAAGATGACGTCACAGATTTTGAGCAAAATAACTTTCTGTTTAAACTGAATTCAAATTAGCCTAATTTCGTGTCAAAATTTGCATTAAATTTTTTACTGATAAATATTATTGCGAGCTTTTTCGAATGGCAGTGAAAGGCTGCCGTTAAATTCCGTTCCTTAGCAAGAACTTTGCTTAGCCGGGCGCAAAGGTGCGTCTGTAGAATCCATCCTAAGCCTACGGGCCCTTACCAACTAAAAACTAACTGCCTTTTTATCGTCTAATCTGTTCATGTCCATGTTTTCACACAGATTTAGATGTTTTCACCCCGATGAGGACTGCTGGAGCTGAGTTTTTACGGCCGGATGCCCTTCCTGACGCCCTTACGTAAACAAGATTGAAGCCAAGCCCCTTCAAGTCCCCCCCCTTCAAGCCCCCCATGTTTTGTTAAGTCACACCCCCTGTAAATCCCTCCCACTTTGAATTTATGGTTCTCCCAATGGCTGATGATTAGACAAACACTGTCAAGAATGGCTTCAAAAATGGACAAGATACGACAGGGGCTTGAGCTCCTCGATTTCAGATGGCGGAAACCGCTACTGTGTCCTATGCTCGAGTTAGATTGGGGCATCAGACGTGGGATCAGGGCGTCTTCCGGTAGAACGCCTGATGATGCGTCTTCAACGACGACCGGGTCATCGCTGGCGACGCAAAGCGATACATTGGATCCTCAGGGTGGATTCGCTGAAGAAGTCTACCCGTAGACGGCCTGATCCCACGTCTGGTGCCCCAATGTAACTCGGGCATAAGATCTCCACACAGTGAGCCGAAATATTAGCAACCATTTCAGTGTTTCGAGTAGTCAGTGACCTCCATCTACGCCATGTCAAACTAATAGTGTTGATGCCGTTGATTAAACATTCCATCAAACTGCGCGTCCAATTTAATATAATTGCGACTTGAAAGTCTGGAATGCATGCAACTATTTAAGTTACTTTTTGTTGATTTTGCGTGTGTGTTCTTTGCACAGCGTTACAATAAACTATGCTAGTTAAGTGGCGAATGAATGATTTAGGCTTGATATAATTAACGTAGACTACAAAACAGGAAATTAAGAAATATTATACTTTACATGCATGTAGAGTACGTAGCCCAACGACAAGTCAAGTAGCGATACTATTTTGTTGATTAATTTTATTTTGACACAAAAAGAAGAAGAGGTAAGAAGGTCGGACCGTCAGTGGCGCAGACGGTTTTTATTGCAGAGATGAGGTTTGCCGTGTAGGTCGGGGGACACAGAGTGAGTTTGAGGCAGCCCTGCAGCGAGGTTTGCGCCCTGGGGGCACACATTTAGATACCTTTATTTCATCATAAGTGATAGTTTGCAAAATGATAAATCAATAATATTATGATTTAAATATATCTCAGTCGCTAGTCCGAGACACTATTTGTCCAGCAACTCAAGCTCCAATACATGTGCTTACTATAGAGTGCGTGACATAATCATGTCATAAAGGATGCAATGAAAGTTCTTTGGGCGTGGCCTATTTTTCAGGGCATTTTTGTGGGCGTGGTGTGGGTGGCTGGCTGGGTTTGCGGGAATGGATTTGTGTATTAGGCCTAGCGTTAGGCCTCTTACGTTTCTCTTAGCGACCGGCCTCAAATGACGCGAGGCGATGTCGTTGATATCGCTTGATATCGATGTCGCGATTTGTCGATTTGTCGGGACGATAAAAAATCTCTGCTTCGGCCAGCACGGGTCCTATGGGCTCCGATAGAAGAGCTACAGGTTTCATGAGCTCTGGGATGCGGGCTTGCGGGGCATGGGCAGGGGCAGGGGCAGGGGCACGAACACGGGCAGGGGCAGAGTCAGCTAGTCAACCTTAAAGTGCGAAAATAATACTTGTATACTAATTTATGCTAAGCAATAGTGATTTAATGAACGTAATTTAAGGTTTAGGCTATATTATGTAAATATCATTGTACTTTCTTTTAGAAAATGATTATAAATGATTTCTCTATATTGGATAAGAAGCTCAATTTCATCACAGTCATTATTTATCTACCAGCTTAACAATATCAGCTTAACTTCTGACAGATTGATAGATATGACATAAATCATCATCCAAATCGATGAGATTTTCATAAAGTAGCGGCGTGCAAGCGGTAAAACCCCAGTGAATAGCTGACACTTTGTGCTCACACTTGCATCACCACATCCATTACCTCATCACAAAGCGTATAATTATGTAGATCAGCAATATTTAATTTATTTGCATAGGGGCCACAATTCCAAACTGGCTTCTGGAGCCGGAACCATTTTAAAACTGACTAATTGTGACTGACTGACTGACTGACTATATGACGGACTGACTGACTGACCGACTATACTACGTGTATCATCATCGATTTCAGTCATTGAGCATGCAGATTAAAGATTAATTAATCTTCTTTCTTTATTTTATTCTTGTATGCTAACGTAATTGCTTTCACCCCTTGCAGACCGAGGAACACAGAATAGACTTGCAGCCCAAAGCTCCCCGGACGAGTCGTACAAGGCGACTGAAGAATGGGAACCGGTTCTCTGCCGGCTCTCTTGCACAGAACCGGACTGTATATAGTCGTATATACACACACGGTCTCTAGACTACAAAAAATTGCTCCCAGAAGGTGAAAATAAATAATAACTCTATAAAAATGTAGCATGACCCCTGCATGACCCATGCAGAAGAAAGAAAAACTGGATTGGAAATGTAATGAGTGGAGAGGATTTGTTGAGAGAGGGATGGAGGGAAGAATGGATGGTAAGAGAGGACCAGGAAGGCCACTTATCAGAAAGATAGACGACCTGCTTGAGAAGGAATCGTATGAGGATATGAAGAGAAGGGCTAAAGATCGGATAAGGTAGAAGGTTCGACACCAAAAACTTGCCATATGGCAGAGCACTGAAGAGAGAGAGACACCTGCATGCAGTCGAATGAATAGTGTAAGCTTATCCTACTTGCAGATCTGCGTTTCAGTGAAGATGGTCGTCCCGTTGGTAGCGCTGAACGAGCTTGAGATCTGAGCGAAGCAGATTGCAGCGGCCCAGGAGCACGCCTGCTTCATGTCTAAAACACGCCCCAAGTAGCCTTAGAAAGTTAGAATGGATTTTATAGACATACCTTTGTTTCCACCTTTACCTTTACCTTAGCTTAGAAGGCAATTTAACGGCAGCCCTTAACTAAATTAGCCATAACTATTTAGCCATTCGCTAATACTCGAAAAATATTGAATAGAAAAATCTATATTTCCACATGAAATGACAATAATTTGAAATGAGTGTCAACCTAAATTATTTTGCTCAAAATTTATGACTCATGATATCATGTTAATTTAATTACGTCGTATATTAATTTAAATAGACACAACAAAAAGCTACTTCAAATGGTAGTTATGGGCGACTGTAAAATTGTCTCCTAAGCTAAGTAAGTATAGTACTCGTAAAGGTGGGAACACAGGTACGTCTATAAAATCCACCCTTATACTCGACTGCTGGTTGAATAGTTTTTATTAATACTTTAGAAGATGGCGCCTTCTGCAGTGTGCTGCCGCAGGAAAGATCTTTTAATTTGCAAAACTTTCAGTCTATAATACGATCTTCGATCTTCGGCCTTTCTCTTAATCTCAGGATATGATTCCATCTCGAGCAGGTCGTATATCATAACAATATGTGGCCTTCCCGGTCCTCTCTTGCCCTAAATCATTTCCTCCATCACATCATTCAACAATTTCTCTCCTCTCATAGCATGCCCAGTCCATTTTATTCTTCTTCTTTTAAATAATTAGCAACTTGAAGCTACAGCATACGTGTAGCTGCTGAAACTAAAAAACTAACCGCCTTTTTTGAGGTCTGCTATGTTGACGTTCATGTTTTCACGCAGCTTTAGCCGTTTGCACCCTGATCAGGACTGCTGGAGCTGGGATTTTACGGCCGAATGCCCTTCCTGACGCCAACCAAAAAAATTATTATCTGGCACAAGGTTGGCAGCTAGCGACACTTGTGTGTTTAACAGCCTTGCTGAAGGGCCTGTAACGCATGGTTTCATAGTTGCCGGCGCGGGGACTTGAACCCTGGTCCACTGGACTCGAAGTCCAATGCCTTAACCACTACACCACAGCGCCTCGCTGTGGTGTAGTGGTTACTGAACTACAAAACAAAAAGGGAGCTGCGGCGTAGACTGAGTTGACTGACCGCAATCGCTGGCGTACTTGAGGTTGATGCGGTTCGCCACGTCCAGCGCGAAGGAGCTCGCAACTTTGCTGTTCACCGCCTTCACACATGCTGTCGTCACGCTCATGTTCCTACAACAAGGGGCCGCGAGGCTAAGAGCAAAATTTAATAAATTTTATGGTCTCTACGTATTTTTCTCGCAGATCGTTAGATCTAAGGTATATAGTATTGGCAGAAAAGGTTCGACTGTTGGAGCGGATGGACGTATGTACGGACAGGCAGGCGGACGACTTCGGCGATACACTGCAGATGATGGCGTCGCATAGCGACTAGCAGTTGCAATGCTTTATCATCGTGAACAATTCGATTTGTGAGATGGCGCGACATACAGTTGGCCGATATCATAAATAATCTTCAACAATTATTTAAAATGCCTATTTAATAAGATTTGCTGATACTATACGCATGAATCAAAATTATTCTTTATGATGTAAAAGAAAATCACAATGTCAAATGTCCTTAACTGGGTTTCATGCAAGCCGTGCATGCAAGCAAGTTAAGGAACAAGCCGTGCATGAAACCCAGTTAAGGATATTGTTGTCATGACAACAAACATTTTACATTGCAATTTTTTTAACATGGTTGCATGAATAATTGCATGCAAAATTGCATGTAAAATTGCATGCTAAATATGCATTGCGGAAAGGAAACCTTAGTAGGGCCAGTGTAACCAGCGTTAAGGCCCCCCGGCCGGGGGGGGGAGGACCCACGGCTCTGGAGGGGCACACTTGGGGGAAAAGTATTAAATTTGACATATTAATATTAAATTTGACTTAGCAATTTAATCAAAACGCAATGTCTGCACGTTCGTTAGGCGTTACAATCCCTTCAGCAAAGCTGTTACACACCACACAAAAAAAACGTTAGCTGCTAACCCCGTGCCAGATAATTATTTATTTGGATGGCGTCAGGAACGGTATCTGGTCGCAAAAACCCAGGTCCATCAGTCCTCATCCAGGCGCAAACGTCTAAACCTGTGTGAAAACATGGACATTGTCAGATTAGAGTCCAGTGCTTCTCAAACACTTCGATGTAACGGAGCTGCAAATTTTTTTCGCTTTGCTGGGACCCAGCTGCAACTGCTTCTCGCAATACATTTGTACAGCAAAAAATAAAAATACTGACTTTGTGTACACTAATTCATAATACGCACTTCACAGCTTGACGGCATGGAATGACACTTGTATCTAATGTTTTACCCTAAATGTTTAACCAATGTCAAAGGGGAGAAACTTATCTATTTTTTTTAGCTCGCTGCGGACCGGCGACAAGTGGTCCGCGGACCGGCGCCGGTCCTCGGACCACCACTTTAAGACGCGCTGGAGGCGGGTAAGTTAGACTGGGTCATCAGAGGTGGGATCAGGCCGTCTACCAGTAAACCTTTTCAGCGAATCCACCCTGACGACCCAATGTATCGCTTTGCGTCGTCAGCGATGACCAGTCGTCGACGAAGACACGTTATCAGGCGTTCTACCGGTTGACGCCCTGATCCCATGTCTTATGCCCCAATCTAACTCGAGCATTAGACGATAAAAAGACAGTTAGTTGGTTAGTTTTAGACCTACATCGACAAGCGGGACTTACGCGCAGGCGACGTTGGGGTTGGGAGGACCGACGTCAATGCCTGCGCCGAGCGGGTAGCACGCAGCCACCGCCAGCAGGTACTCCACGTCTGTAGGGCAACACAGACGGATAGCCAGGGGGCTCATTCAGGCAGAATGATCTTATGACGATCTATGTATAATATGCGTCATCGCCTGCGAGAAGATGCGTCTTGCGAGAAGATGCGTCTTGCCAGAAGATGTTTCTTGCAAGATGATGCATCTTGCGAGAAGAACGGCGTCGCTGAAGATGTGACTGCGATACATTGCGTCATGTGTACGAATTGCCGGAAAAATCCTTCCGGGAAGACAGCCCTCACGACCCAATGCAAGCGAGGCTTCAAGGGGGCTGATGAAGAAAGCATTATGGCCGAGTGATCTAAGTCACGGAGCTTCGATTATGCGTGTTCGACAGCGCATCAATTCGAATCCTGGCCGCGGCCAAGATTTCGAGTCACTTTGTGCACCCTTGGCAAAGGCGGTTTAAATTCGTCAACCCTGCACATAATCATCCATTAGGATAAAGTGCAGTAGTGAAGTAAAAGTTAAAACTCAATTCTTCAGCCCTGCAAATAATCATCCATTATAGTATCATAGTGGCGCGCAGTAGTGAAGTTGAACTTCAATTCTTCAGCCCTGCACAAAATCATCCGCTAGGGTGCCGTATAGTGAAGTTGAATTTAAAGTTGAAAAGATTGTCACGTACCAGCGTCAGAACCCTTGCAGACAGTGAGATAGTAGTCTTGGAAGAGCTGCGAGATATCGGTCTGATAGCACACGAACCACGCTGCAAGACACGCCTGCTCAGCCTCCATTCCTGCGCTGAAAGCCACTAAACTATGATATGGTCGCCAGATTTTCATCATTCCTATAGGGGACACCGAAAATGATTTGTGTATACATCAGGCAGATCTTGGCATATTTCTTAGCAAATGCGTTTCCATGTTCTATTTTTGTTCAATTTTCATGAAAAAATAAGAATGGCCAGGCTGATAAAATACCAAGATGTAATGAGATATGAACTCCTATGCTCGTCTTTAATTGCTATCATTAATCAAAATATATAAATTTCTCAAAAATTTAGTTTTCTAAATGATGACCATAAGGAATAGCATAATGTTTGAGTTACATTGGAATATCAGAAGAGGGATCAGGTCGTCTACCAGTAGAACGCCTGATGACCCGTCGTCAGCGATGACCGTATCGCTGACGACGCGTGCGAGTTACATTCGGTCATCAGATTGGACTCAGGCGTCGTCGCATGAACCACCATGCAAATAGCATATAACCACCATATAACCATCGCTTGCGTGAAGACGTGTCTTCAGCGACGACCGGTCATCGCTGACAACGCAAAACGATACATTTGGTCGTCAAGGTGGATTCGCTGAAGAATTCTACCGGTAGACGGCTTGATCCCGGCTCTGATGACCCAATGTAACTCCACTTTAATGAGCACATACCTGACGACCCCCATAAAACCTGCGCACTGCGGTAGATCTGTTTCATTGACGGGACCTTAAGGGACGCTGATTGTTCCTTATTTGAGCCCAGGAGCCTGTTTCTCAGAACTTCCCTAACTTTTAGCCTAAACATAATGCTAAATCAGATTTGAAAAATATTAAATTCAACCGTCCACCGCCATGACGTCATTGGTTTATTGAGATTGGCTCCGTGGCGATGCGGAGTTTAAAATAACAAATGCTCAAATTAGCCTAAGATTTTCTTAAGAACTTAAGTTAAGAACCGAATCAACGGTGAAAATTTATTAGTCATAATACCATTGCATCAAAAATTAAGTTATGTGGCTTATGTAGGCTTAGCGAAAAAATAGAATTATATATATTTATATATTTATTTTTCATCATCTTATTGCTTCACAAACAGTACAGCAGTATCAGACAAACAATAGTTGACTTTACACATGAAGAAATAACGGCAGGCTGAGAGGGAATCGAGTTCCCTGAGGCAGCCGTAGACAGGTGTCCACGACAACTAGACTGCTTGCATTGTGGCACAATTTACCGACGTAGTTGTGTTATATATGGTTGACTGCAAAAATGACAAATGACAATTGATGGCAAACAAAAAGAATAGATATAAATACAACTGAGAAAAAAATGATTGCATGCTTAATTTTTGATGTCCTTAATTCGAATGATGAAAATCCCCCCAAAAATAGAAAATCATTTAAAATTTATTTTAATTGTACCTATTTTAAATTTTACATTTGTACATTATAGCTTAAGCCTTATGATACATTGTAAATTGAATATAATTATTTAAGTATTATTCAAATTTTACATGCTTTTATGAATGATTTGAAATAACCGCCATCATTATAACCACCCTTCGCGGGAACAAGCGCCTTGCGGGAAGACGGCATCGCTGAACGCGTCCGACGGGATAACGAAACCATCTTGCAAGCGATTGCCGGATGATCTTCTAGGAAGGTCTTAAGGTAAGATGCAATGAAAACGCCAGATTAAACAACAAACAAACAAGCAAGGAACGCGCAAACCTGCAGAGAGCCTGCTTGCTCTGCGTAAAATAGATGGAGGTTCGCGCAGCGTCACCGAAACACGCGTTCAGGGACGCCAAGCAATCTGCAAACATCATTCATCATTTATGTCTTATCTCCACCTCTCTGTGGAGGCGAGTCCATCAGTTGGATGTTTCCCACGACGAGACTCCCCCACAACTCCCTATTCCTTGCCATCGATCTATTCATTCCTCGCTCCTTCATATTGATTTCTACGGCCTCCCTCCATGTTTTCATAACCTTCCCCTTCCTAACTTTTCCTTCCACATTTATATGTCTGCACGCTGAAGCCAAATCTTCCTTATACATTTGAGTGATTCGACATGTGCTAAGTTTCCCCTTTCTCACCATCACTTGTTCTTTAACAACAATCCACACATCCATCTTATCATTCTCTCTCTCCTCTCCTATCTCTCCACATACAAGCTCCATCTTCGCTGGCCAAGTTTCACTTCCATATAGAGCCTACCAATGTATGGCAGCCTACCAATGTATGGTAGCCTACCAATGTATGGTAGCCTACCAATGTATGGTAGCCTACCAATGTATGGTAGCCTACCAATGTATGGTAACCTACCAATGCAGACACATTTTGTAGATTTTTTTGTAGAAACACACACTCAGACATTAAAAACAAATTTGCAGAAACACTGACACTTAGTGCTCGTTCTGAGCTCAACTGTCCGAGTTCAACTCGAACTATGATCATCCACCATTTTGTTTAACATTGGATCTATGGCGCTGTAATTACTGGTAATTAATTTCTATACATAATGTGGCCAGACTAGGAAATAAATTATTCGTGATAGAAAAAAATGTGTTTTGAAGCGAAATGGAAAGAGTGTTGAACGGAAACAAGGCGAATTTAAAAATGAATGGAAAGAGTGTATGGCGGCAAAGTAAAGCTTCACTTCTTCTTATTCAAGTTTACTACGGCACTACACCCTAATGGATGATTTTTTCAGGACTGACGAATTTAAATCACCTTTGCCAGGGATGCAAAGAGCAAAGAGTGCAAGGGTGCAAGAAGAGGCCATGGACCACCTTCGCCGGTCCGCGGCAAAATACAGGTGGCACCAGCGTTAAGGCCCCCTGCACCCTGGCAGGGGGTGGCTCACTGCTCTGGGGGGGCCCACTGAGGGGGAAAAGTATTGAATTGACATCATAATTTAGGCAAAAGTGAAGTCGACAAGTTCCATCAGGAATTTTGGGGAAAAGTTGTGTCAGTGTTGTGGGGGGGGGGGGTGTTGGATAAATGCCTGGCCCAGAGCACCCTAAATAACGCCGGTGTCCCTGTTCATCAGGCTCACACGTCTGGAGGCAGTTGGAGAGGAAGGAGTGGTATTTGCACTCGGCGAGACTCAAGATGACGGCACTTGCGTTCGTGTCAGCGATGGGAATGTTCTCCGCGCACGTCTTGATGTCGAGGCCGCGGGTCACGTATACACCGCTGTGACACCAGTCGACAGATCTTAGGGTCTCGTTCCAACGTACATTTTTTGCTTGCAGATTTGCATGCATGAGAAGTTTGAAAAAGAGAGAACGGGGTACCGACAGAAATTTTCAAAGTCATTTTTACCAGTTGTTATCCATTTCTTAAGCCATTCTAAGCAGTACTTGTACCTATTTTCACAATAATTTTAAAACTTTAATCACTTTTCGGGTACTCTTTGCGACACTTTTACACGATGAGGACAATGAGTGAATCGTGGTGAGGACCTGACTCATTCATGGTGGGGACACACTGATGTTGTTGTTGTTGCTTTAGCCCTTTGCAGAGAAAAGGTGACGCCCCATTTCACCAGCTGATGGTCGCTGGTGATGGTTCCACCGTATCTCGTAGTCATCGTAGGAACACTTGTGGCTGACGAATTTAAACCACGTTTGCCAATGGGTGCACAAAGTGGCTCAAAATCTTTGCCGCGGCTGAGATTCGAATCGGCAAGTGCCACACTCGTAATCCACGACCAGCGGCTTGGCCACAACGCTTTGTCCTGCCCAGTGGTGGCAGCAGGGCAGGGCTGCCGGGCACAGTTTAATGTCATATCCGGGACCTGTCCGCATTGATAGTAGGCCTACACTTTACATCAAGAATCTACACACTTCTTCAACTTCAACTTCAGCTTCTCTACTGCACTCCACCCTAATGGATGATTATTTGCAGGGCTGACAAAATTAAGCACGTTTGTCAAGCGTGCACGAAGTGACTCAAAATCTTTTGCACAGCCGGGGTTCGAACGGACTCTCTGCCACACTCGCAATCAAAAGTCTGCGACTTACACCAGACCAGTCGTGCGACTTAGACCACTCGGCCACAACGCTTTACCACACTACTCATTTTGAAATGATTTTTAAAGCGCTGCTGAATAGGGAGCAAAAAGTAAAACCTAGTGTGTATATTTCTTTAACTACATGTATATTAGCAAAAATTTATTGCTTTTTAACTACAATGTTGTAGTGTGTATACAGGCAGTAGAGCATTCAGACAGACAGAAGTATGCACACATGTACAATATACATACAGGCAGTAGTGCGTAACAAAACAGACAGCAGTGCGTACATGCAGACAGTACTGCCCATATAGAGCCAGTAGTGTGTAGGCCTATATAGAGCCAGTAGTGTGTAGGCCTATATACAGACAGTAGTGTGTAGGCCTATATACAGACAGTAGTGTGTAGGTCTATATACAGACAGCAGTGTGTAGGCCTATATGCAGACAGTAGTGTACATACAGACAGTTGTGTGTACATACAGACAGTAGTGTGTACATAGAGACAGTAGTGTGGACATGCAGACAGTAGTGCGTACATACAGACAGTAGTGTTGCATACAGACAGTAGTGTGTGCATACAGACAGTAGTGTGTACATACAGACAGTAGTGTGTGCATACAGACAGTAGTGTGTGCATACAGACAGTAGTGTGTACATACAGACAGTAGTGTGAGCATACAGACAGTAGTGTGTACATGCAGACAGTAGTGTGAGCATACAGACAGTAGTGTGTACATGCAGACAGTAGTGTGTGCATACAAAGAGTAGTGTGTACATGTAGACAGTAGTGTGTACATGCAGACAGTAGTGTGGACATGCAGACAGTAGTGTGGACATGCAGACAGTAGTGTGGACATGCAGACAGTAGTGTGGACATGCAGACAGTAGTG
>JAQIWG010005239.1:0-14801 GCA_034695025.1 Chamaedrilus cognettii | reverse complement strand
AGATCGTTATTATTCGTTATCAATAAGCTCATATCAAGATTCTAATTCGTATCTCTAAATTGGTTCAGTCCTTCGGCTTGTGGCCGCTAGCTAGGTCGTAATTAGCTCGCTAGGCTTGTAGGTTTTGACGATCGATCCTGCATCCTATTTCCCTCGGTTTATATACCTTTAGCAAGTTTAACCGAGGTCCACGGGCTACAGGCTCAACTGACTCGAACCACAGGCAATCATATACAATTAGATAACACTCCGCTCACTCCGCTCACTCCGCTCACACCGCTCACTCCGCTCACTCCGCTCACTCCGCTCACTTCGCTCATTTCGCTCACTTCGCTCACTTCACCCTTGGCCAGCGGCCTTTCGTACATCTGGTTTCTGTCATGCTCTTTCACACGCTTCTACTAACTCACTGCACAGCACTACTGCCCTATCAGTATACAACACTGAGACAAAACAGACTCATAATTCCTGAATCACTACAACAGCGAGTTGAACAGCTTGCGCACGAAGGACATCAAGGTCTCTCTAAGACGAAAGCCTTGATCAGAGAAAAAGTTTGGTTTCCAGGAATAGATAAGATGGTCAAGGATAAGATAAAGTCGAATCACGCATGTCAAGTTGCAACACCTGTTAACAACAGAGAACCCACTGCGCATGTCCGACTTACTGACAGCCTTGTGGACCGAAGTCAGCGCAGATTTCGCAACAATCATTAAAGATGTGTACCTTCTCGTGATAACCGACGATTACACTCGTTATCCGGTAGTCGAAGTAATATCTTCACTATCTTCAAACACTGTCATTCCAAAAATTGACAAAATATTCTCTGAATTCGGAAAACCGGAAATACTGAAAACGGACAATGGCCCACTGTTTCAAGGAAGAGAATTCGCATTGTTCAGCAACGATCTCGGATTCAAACACCGCAAAATAACTCCGTATTGGCCTAGATCCAATAGCGAATGCGAACGCTCTATGAGAACGATAAAGAAAGTCATCAAAACAGCCTACGTAGAAGACAAGAACTGGAAGCAAGAGATGTATAGATTCTTGAGAAACTACAGAGCAACGCCACACAGAACGACAGGCGAGGCACCTGTCACGTTGTTGTTTGCTTGTCAGATGTCAACAAAACTGCCACACATCACACAAATGGCAAACGACACGCCGTTGAGACAACGTGACAACACGCGGAAATCGTTGATGAAGGAGTATGCGGATGCCATGGTGTACGTCCGACCTTCAGACATCAAGAAAGGAGATTGTGTTATCGTTAAACCGTCATACACACAATTCAAAACACAAACACCGTACCAGAAGGACAAATTGATCGTAGTGTCAAAGAAAGGATCGATGGTCACTGCACAACAAGGTAGGAAGACCATCACAAGAAACTCGTTCTTCAAGAAAGTGAAGTATTCTCCGATCAATGATCAATGACAATGAGGAGGAGGAGGACTACACAGGAGGAGTGTTGTACGCTGATGATAGCACTGGAGGAGTGTATGCTGATGACGCCACAGGAGACGACGCAGTTGCTGCTGCTGCATCACCCAGTCGCTACCCCACACGCACACGCAAACCCCCACCGTGGCTCAATGACTATTCGAGAGCCTAGTGTATAACAGGGCATAATAATCCCTGCGATGAGCCTTGTATACAAATTCATTAGGTGCTTTGAAAGTTACACAGCTAGAACATAGATGCTAAGCATAGTTTTTCTAGTTTCCGTTTATGCAAGATCAGATCAGACTAAATAACAAGTTTCAGCAAGGAACTATAACAGTTAACTTGGAACATTTGGTTTGATATCGGAAAAAGGGAGGGATGTAGTAATGCTATATCTTAGGTCTGCTATATATAGACTACTCGCATAGCTACAGGCTATCGCCTACACGCGCATTGCTGGATACAGACAGTTGACTTCCGGCGTGCGATACCAACGGACATACCTATAATAAAACCGTATGTAATCTGTTGTTCCGTGTTGACTAAACTTATATTGTTACGTAAACGACAATATCATACAGATCAATCTGATATCTTTGGACCAAGTTATGATAAGTTTAAAGTGTGGTCATTTTCATCGGGACACGGTGTAGTACGCCTAAGACGAGATTTTTTGAAAATTGCATGGCTAATTATTTTGAAAGGGTGCACTATAGTGAAACGCACTATAGTACGTTACGTGTACACATAACTAGACGGAAGCATAGTACGCGTGCATAAACGGCGTGCGCGCAGGCCCCCACGAGAAGATAAACACGAGTTTTGAAATTTACTGCCGGATTTACCCAGAACACATTTTCTGAAAAAAAAAATAATCTGGGGAGGTCTCCAGGGGGCACAGTTAATTTTATACAAATCCAAGCAAAACTATATAATCAGAGCTTAGTGCGCATGTTCCCAATTTTTTTTTTATCCGTTCAGTGGCGGCTGAGTTATTGCGGCGCAAGGGTTTTGGCCCCCCTACTTCTATAGAAACCGATCGCCCATCTCATGTATCAATATTTTGTTAAAACATATATCGGGCAATTTTTAGCCCCGACCAAGTGCCACACAACACTGAAAAATCTTGCAAATCAGACTGATAATAAAAAAGTTTTATTGATTCTTGCAAAAGTGCATGATATGGCCCCCCAGGCCTCCTTAACATTTCGAAATAAATTATTAAGCCAGGAATGCTTTCCCCATGGCATATATATTTCGCCCCTGGTTTCATTATTGTCGCGCTCAAGGTTGTTACCCAGGATTACGTGATTTATAATTTTTCAAAATCTGGGGGCCTCCCGGGGACACCCGTTCATATTTTTCTAAATTCAAGCGAAGCCGTACTATCCGGGCTTAGTCCGCATGTTCCCTGAAAAAAATGGTAAAAATCCGTTCTGTGGTGGCTGAGTTATTGTGGCGCAAAGGTTTTAGCCCCCGCCAACTTTGATAAAAACCGTTCGCCTACCTTACATATCAATTTTTTGTTAAAACATGTACAGAGCATTTTTAGTCAGTAGTAAGTGGAACTATCTGGTGCAAAAAGCGGGAAATGCTCTGGCGGAAAAAAGCGGGAAAAAGCTCCGGGAATGCGCCAAAGATCCGTAAGAGAAAAGAAAAAAATAATAACAAAGGTACCGGGCCGAAACAATACGGCGTTCGGCTATTGGCGCACGCCGTAAAAGCGCCCTTATACATGTTTTAACTAAATCTATAATGGCTACATATATATAAGATGGGCGAACGGTTTTTATTAAAGTTGGCGGGGGTCAAAACCTTTGCGCCACAATAGCTCAACCACCCCAGAATGCATTTTTACCATTTTTTCAGGAAACATGCGGACTAAGCCCGGATAATACGGCTTCGCTTGAATTTTGAAAAATATGAACGGGTGTCCTCGGGAGGCCCCCAGATTTTGAAAAAATGTAATTCACGTAATTCTGGGTAACAACCTTGAGCGCGACAATAATGAAACCAGGGGCGAAATATATGGGGAAATCATTCCTGGCTTAATAATTTATTTCGAAATGTTAAGGAGGCCTGAGGGGGCCATATCATGCACTTTTGCAAAAATCGAGATAACTTTTTTATTATTAGTGTGATTTGCAAGATTTTCCACTGATGTGTTGCTCTTGGTCCGGGCTACAAATCGCCCTATATATGTTTTAACAAAATATTTATACATGAGATGGGCGATCGGTTTTTCTAAAGGTATGGGGGCCAAAACTTTTGCGCCACAATAGCTCAGCCGCCACTGAACGGATTTTGACTATTTTGTAGGGAACATGCGCACTAAGCCCGGACTATATAGTTTCGCTTGGATTTGTATAGAATAAATGGTGCCCCCTGGAGCCCCCCCCAGATATTGAAATATATTCACGTCATCGTGAGTAACAAACTTGAGCGCTACAATAATGAAACTATGTGGAAACTAGACGATAGCACAGTACCCGTGCATTGACGGCGTGCCGGGGGGCTCCCGGAGGGACCGTTCACTTTATTGCAAATTCAAGCAAACTTGAACAATCCGGGCATAGGGCGCATGTTCCCTGAAAAAATGTTCCAAATCCGTTCAGGGCCGGATTGCTGAGTTTTTCCGGCGCAATTTATAGTAAAAATTGATTTTGGCCCCTCCCCCACATTTTTTATAAATCGTTCTACCACGTTACCTGCCCATATTTTCTGAAAACATATATTGGACATTTTGTAGCCCCGAATGAGTCGGAGTCTATGCCATAATAATTGTGCAAATCGGATGCATAGTTAAAACGTTATCACGGTTTTTGTAAAGGTGCTGAAATATTTTCCCCCAGGCCCCCTTATAATTTAAGGCAAAATAAAATCTTTAAAATACTGTCATTCACTGCAAATATCTTTTCAAACTTAAAGTGTTGTAATTAGGCCTTATACAAGTCGCAGGATACGAGCCAAATAAAAAATAAATAAATGGGGTAGGGGGGTTCCCTGGGGGCCCGTTCACCTTTTTGCTAATTCAAGCGAACTTGAAGAATCCGGGTATAGAATGCATGCTCACATAAGAAATGGTCCAAATCCGTCCAGTGGTGGCTTCGTTTTTGTGGCGCAATGATCAAAAATGGGGTGTCCCCCCCTAACGTTTAAAAAGATCATTCACCCACGCTACATATCCAAGTTTTCTGAGAACATATATTGGGCTTTGGTAGCCCCGAGTAAGCCGGACAGTACACCGCAAAAATAAGCAATTGAAAATAAAATGCACCATATTGACAACACATTTCTTATGAAAGCGCTGCCGTTTGTCTCCTGTTCTCGAATACGCGCGGCAAACTCGTTAATTACGTTTCTACAAACTTCTCTGATATGTCGTAAGGGTCGTCTATCGATCCCACCGCCGCCCCCCCCCCATCTTAATTGGCGCCTACATCCCCCCCAAAAATAAAAATTCACAATTATTGTGGATGCAATTTTTAAATAAACACTGCACCAATCAGATGTAATGGAGTTGTATTCTATAGATAAATAGGTTCGTACTAGTTACATAGTAAAAATGACAATCGTAGCGCTGCCGCTTGTAGCGGTCGGCAGTAGCGGCCTACATACATCTAACTCTGTTGGCCTAGCCTATATAAGGGGATGCAGCAGTTGTTCTGGACGGAACACTCCACGAGAAACGCGGTCTAACATCTAGAACCGGACACTCCACGAGAAACGCGGTCTTACATCTAGAACCGGACACTCCACGAGAAACGGAGAAGGGACTTATGAGAAACCAAACTGCAAGATCTTCAATCATAAATATATGACTTAATCTATTGAGTTGTGTTTCATGAAAGAAAGTTCATTAAAGTAAAATAACGAAAATCGGGGCAAACAGACTTCTTGATCGTCAAAGAACATCTTCAACCCAACCCATCTCATCTTCATCTTCCTACTCATCATCTTCTTCAAAGGGGGATTCCTTACTTCTCCTGCGGCCTGGCGAGGCCATTCTTCGAGTTCCAAAGTTCCCCAGGACAGCAATAGATCCCATAGCCACCCCACCGAAACACTTCATTCCCTGTCCAGTTCATGATTGGAGTGGAATCGATAGACGCCCCTTACGACATATCAGAGTAGCTTGCAGAACGCTGTTGCAAGATCCTGATTTGAAAGATCATCTTTAGGCCGTTGTTGAAATTGTAACTGAAACTAAATTGAAATCTAATTATAAATTATAACAAAAGAACATATCTAGTTGTGTCGGTGTTCGCGTCCTTCCTTCCTGCATCAGAAAGAACAATCTCTCCTCTCTCCTCACAACAAGATTCCGTCACGACTTCACGCACGGCTATAGCGAAGCTAACAGTTCCCATCATCTCCCAACAACCAAAAGATCCTCTCCGAATCCAAACGAATCAATAACTGTTTACACAGATATCATTAATCCATTCCTCATAATTGCTGCACGCACATGTTCACACAACTTCTAATTATTGCATGCACAACTCCTGATTGCTGCATGCACAAATTTCGAAACAATACAGTTATACAATCACATAATTTGCACAATATCTCAGCCAACTCATCCAGTCTCATTCTTTATTTTAAAATACAAACCCATATATATGTTTATTCTACAGAATAAGCGCATTGGCTATTCCATCAAATATTTAAATAAATAGCGAACTTTATAGGCTATAAAAATATTACTCGGCAGATGAGGGGGAAAAAATCACAGAACACTAAAGCTGTAAGAGAATCAGTCCTCGAAAATCGTGGCGAGATCAGTGGTTATATCATAGGATGCAAAAGCAGTTTGCAGGTAGGTGTAGGAGCGTTAATGGTATGAAGCAGTCAAGATCGTGCAGGAATTGCATAATCAGTTGCATCAGTGGGGGCAGACCAAGCCAACCCAGTGGAGATCAACCACCTAATGCAGATCATCTGATTCCATGCACTCCAAGACTTGTGAGGTCAGGAGGGGTCAACCCTGAGAGCGCTGATCAAGGCAGGAGGCTACATGCAGAGATCAGTCCTGAAAGCCCTAAAGCATGCCGCGGGGTCAGGGGGTCAGCTCTGGGAGCCTAGGAACAGCAGGCCAGGGACGGAGTATCCCAGAGAGCCCTATAAAGCAGCAGGCGACAGAGGAATCAGCCATGAGGCAGCAGGCCAGAGGGGTCAGCCCTGAGAGACAGCAGGACGGGGGGGGGTCGACCCTGAGAGCTCTGAGGCAGCAGGTTAGGGTGGTCAGGCTTGTCGAGAGCCGTCAGGCAGCAGGCCTGGGGGTCAGGCCTGAGAGTCCTGAGCCAGCAGGACAAGGGGGTCAGACTTGTCGAGAGCCGTCAGGCAGCAGGCAAGAGGGGGCCAGGCCTCAGAGCCCTGACGCAGCAGGCGAGAGGGAGTCAGGCCTCAGGGCCCTGAGGCAGCAGGCCAGTGGAGTCGGGCCTGAGAGCCGTGAGGCAGCGAGCCAGGGGGATCGGCTGGAGGTAGTCATTGACTGAGCGCTCGGCCTGAGCATGGCTGACCTGCATCTCACCACTGGACACCTCGCCTGCCAACAGCACCGGGGAGCTACAGCGAGCTGTTCTACACCGTGATCCGATGAAAAGCGAAAAATTTTAAACGTTGTCATAACTGGATCAAAAGTTATCGAATCTGTCTAAAAATCGTAAACACGACAAGAGCAGCCACGTTAACATCAACTAGAAATTTTTTAAGAAACGGGAGGCATTTTGTTAAAAGCATAGGCTTTGAAAAAAAGTAGGCCCTATTGACTATTGTGTCAATTGTGTGCCTACCGTCAAATGACAAACAATCAAGTAAATTAAGGGTCCTCAGTGTTCGCGCACAGACGGTAGAAGACGCGGATACCAATGCTTGATTGCTTGATCAATGATTTTGTGTTCAAACAGCTGCCACTCTTCAGCGGATGCGCCCTCGGGTGATTAACATCACGAATCACACGACGGGCGACGCGCGTAGGCGCGTTCATTCAATGCGCTCATTCGCATTGCGCACTCCATAATATCAAAGAGATTGCGTCTTCTGTCATATGAGGCCGAACAAGGGGGATTCTTTAAACATCAGCCGCGACCTAATTCAGTTCATTGCTGCTTTATCACATGATAATGATATGCTCGCAATACTTTGCAACAAATTTTGAAAGCCTAATTTTTTACTGTACTTTTTCAAACGCACATAATTTTGACAAAATGCCTTATATTTTGTAAACTCTTTGCAAGTGGACAAATATGATAACTTTTCACCGAGTTATAACAACGTGTTTTAGCTTTCAACGGGACACGGTGTGTCCAGCTAAAATATGTACTGTATAAGCTCACTAATAATCCTCACAGATTACTGGCACCGGTACCCAGCGCACTATGCTTTTACATGTGTCAAGAAATACTCAATGCTGGCAAAGTGGGTCAAAGTTAAATTTATTTAACAATCATTATTCACCGCAAATATCCACAAACCCCTCAAATCCTCAAAAATGCGCAAAATTTCACAATTAAAATATAAAAATATAAATCTATGAAAATGTTGCTCGCTTGAAGGACATTAAAGCCCATGATTCAACTGGTCTTTGGGGCAGAAAATTTAGGGGCAATTGACATTTCACAAAACATTTCACAGCAAACATTTACTGCTGGTTGCTCGACATCGATTTAAGTGAGATTTAATTGTGATTTTTTTTTAGTTTGATTTAGTCAATGAAAATCGATGAGAGTATTGTATCGAATAATTAGACTGGTTAATTTGGACCAAAAAACTAAATCAAACTTAAATCGAGATCAAGCAACCAGCAGCAAGTTTGACAATTGACACTAATTAGTCATAGGTCTTTTAAACTGAAAAAACTGTGCATTTTTATGATGGCTAGGAAACTATGGAAACATGGAACTGGCAATCATTAGCTTTAAAATTCCAGTCATATATTTTATAATGTCAATATGATATTTTGATTCTTTTAGGACTACAAGTATAAATAGATGTCATAATATCAGCTCAAAGTTCTAACTATCGTAATATCGGCTGTAAAATATTGTGCAGCAGAAAGCTAGCAACGAAAACCAGAAAGACCAAAAATCGAAGCTAGTAGCCAAGTCAAGCAAAAGTAGTCGCACCTCAAGGGTAGGACTCAGAAATCGGAACTAAAGCCTCATTTCCCTTAAAGCACCTCATTTCTCACTTGCTTAGGTTGCCTTCTCTAAAACAAGTCAAACCCAAAAATTAAGCTGTAAGCTTATTTACATGAAAATATTAAGCAAAAGATTCATGCTTCCCAACTATAGAAACAAACCATTTCCTGGGCTGCCACGAATTTGACCTAAAATATCCATTTGTGCAACTACCAGAATGCAACATTAACAATTATAAAATATTCTTTTTTTTAAAGATAGCAAATTGCATTGTTTTGTTCGCTTGAGTTTCATTTTTCATTTGAGTATCTATCACTGAGACTATGGCAATTCTCGAAACAGGGCATCTCAACGTTGTATGGTTTGTAGAATGTAGATCATGTGTCTGTTGAATTGTATCCACGTTGTTTGTTAATTTGTAGACTTACTCAAAAATGTTAAATATTAAAATGAGTAACCATTTGTCTCGCGTGCCTCAGGCAGATCCACCGGCGGCCAATACGAAGCAACGCACCCAGCAGCTCGTGCCTTGCTAGGAGGACAGCCTGAACACAAAAAATCTGCAACGATAGAGCCGAGTCGGAAGAAATGGTTGAAGCGCAGGCCTCGGGAAAATTTAATGAACACCTTTGGTATAGGCCTAATGACGTTTGTGTGCTGGGCAGTGAAATCTAGAAAATGAAGCCTTGAATATACCTCGCGGGAAAAGGCAGATGAAGTAGCGACAGGTTGAATTATTATAGTGACATTAATCATCAAATAATATTTAAAGCAGTAAAACTCGTAGAGCGTTTACAAGACATATCAACAGCATACGCTGAGCGTGAAAACGAAGGATGCACAGCAAAAATTGCATAGAGAGGGCGGCGTAACCCCCGGGGCTGGGGAGGTGGAGGAGCCAGAGTGTATTTCAATGCCTAGTCTCCTAGGCCTGGCGTTAGTTAGGCCTAGAACTTGCGCGTGACGGGGCCCCCGCTGACTCTAGACCGATGTCATCATCTTCTTCTTTGGCTAAGTGTCGCGCTTAATTGCTGCCTCACCCTGAAGGCTAATCAGTCTCCTAATGTACCTTCGTGGGGTCAGAGCATGAGGGCATATGCCCGTGGTCGCAGACGCCCAACCTGTGCTAGCATGAAAAAATGGACGGCAAAAACAGAAATGATGATGATGATGAAAGATGCGCCCATGCAATACAAAATGTTTCAATATACTCAAATGATAATACTAGGGAGTAAGAGATAACGGAGTAGGGGAGCAAGACATAGCAAGTGATAAAATTTTCTCTCTGATATCAACTCATACAAACATTATTCTTTAATGTCAATGAAGCCTCTGAAACATTTAATTGTCTATCATACTGGCAATCTTTATGTTAAAACCTAAGAATTTCTGACTTTCAATATTTATTGCACACTTCACACGCGTATGCTGAACGTCTACACTACGACATACATGTAGGCCTACAACGTACCATTAACTGCGTACATGCACAAAATTATTTCTTATCAACACTTAGTGACTTACCACGGATAATGTTTTTGTAGTCGTGAATTGCTGCACCATTATTCGACAAGCCTAAAATATCAAAAATTGCTTTAATGTACAAGATTCCATGCGTCGTCGTCGTCGCTGTCTTTCATATTCAAAGATGACGCGAGCCGTAGCTGTAGCCTATATTCCATGCATTCGTGAGTGGCTGACAAATGACAAGACTAATCCGTGAGTGGAAGTCCATGCCGCAGACCTTTGCACGCTGATGAGGACTGCTAGAGCTGAGTTTTTACTGCCCGATGCCCTTCCCGACGCCAACCAAATAAATAATTATTATCTACACACAGTTAGCAACTAGCGACACTTATGTGTTTAACAGCCTGCTGAAGGGCCTGTAACGCATGGTTTCACAGTTGCGGGCGCAGGGACTCGAACCCAGATCCTCCAAACTTAGAGTCCAACGCCTTAACTATTACAACACAGTGCCTCGCTGTGAATTTTTTAGGATTTTTTCGTAGAAAGTGCTGAAATATGTGCCAGTGCTCGCATCGAGGAAATGAGGTGGAGGAGTGAATATTTTCTTGATCCTGAGGGTGAAGTAATGGGGTGAGGGAAGAAAGTTTGCTTTCTGCTTAAAGACAGGTAAAGGAGACGATGCGATTCTTTCGACGGGGGGGAGGGAGGGAGAGCGGATGAGAGCAGGGAAGGAACTTTTTATAATAAATTGCCATGCCTTAAAAAATGTGCTATGCTCTGTCTGTGTCTCTGTGCTATTTCCACAAATTTATTATGTGCAAATAAATGCCATTCTCTTCACAGAAACGTACAATGTCCGAAGAGGAATATAGCTGGTCTTACTACAGGTTTATGGGGTTGGGAAACTGCAGTGAGGGAGCTTGAAAGTGCCAAAAAAAGCTTTGGAGAGTTGCATAGAGTCAAAACAAAAAAGCAGAGGATGCTTATATTATAGTGGTGAGGGAATTGAAAATTGAGCTGGGGGTTTCAACCTTCAAACCCCCCGCTGATGCGAGCGCTTGTAGTAACTAATAAAGAACTGCTGAGAAACAACTGCTCAAAATATCGAAAGAATTGCAGTATTATCAGCGTGTAGGCGTAATTAATTCAGTAGGTTTAACTATAAATTAACTCATACAACTGTGCACCAGGGGCCCATTCAGCTTTTTCTCATTTTTTGAGGGGGAGCATTTTCAAACGCTATAGCTATCGAAAATCGCAACCTAATGAAAGTCACGAACATAGGACGGGGGAGGGAGGCCAGAAGATCGGGTAGTGTTTTAATGTTTTCACAAGCTCACGTGCGCAACCAGGGATTTATACAACTCGGGGGGTAAACAAAAAAACAAACGTCCCCCTAAAAAAAATTAAACTCCCCCCTCAATACCCCCCTGAAGGGAGTGTACGTGACGATGAACAATAGTGAATATATATGTATGCCTTTGAAAGTGTTCATAAATTAGTAGAATAGGCAAAAATGTGGATTGATGATGTAAAATGGACTTCAAATTGTGTTTACAGGTGTTTAAAGGTGTGTTTGTGCTGGGAGTAAATTTCTAGCGTTAGAACCCCCACAGCCGGTTGGAAGTTGCAGCGACGGTGGATATATAGGATGAGGCTGAGAATTTTTTTCGTCAGCAGCCTCCCCCGGTCCTGAGTTTTGTATGGGAAGTTTCACACCCCCCCCTGATTTTTGCAACACACCCCCTCGAGGGAAATCCTGCCTGTGCGCAACAAGTCACGATCATGATAGCTAACAACAATGAAGGAAGAACCAGTGACACAACCCTTGGGGGAGGGAAGCGATTTGCCCTTTAGCACAATAGTCTCTAATCGTCCCATGTAGGTATGCATAGCCGCCGCCGGTTGTGCATGGGAGACAATCATCCCCATCGCCCCTTCCTTGATTCCGCCCGTGCAGCTCACATTGTTGTTAGCTATCATAACATTATAATTATGTGCCTACATGCACTATTACTTAAGCGTAACTATCTACCTTCCGGTAAATTAATGTAGCCATGCTTATCTCTTCCGTCGTCATTTTCACCTTAACAGAAAACAATAACAATAAACAACAACAATAGCACCTATACAGAAAACAATGGTGTGTAGACATCATTCTACTATTCGTGAGTATATAGCTTTTAAAAATGGTTTCGCATTGCAACAGCCGACATTTACTAAATTTAGTACAAACTTTTAAAAAGAAAAATAGAATTTTTTTATTTCAAGTACTTTAAGTCTGTCTAAGACAGGGGTTTCCAATGTGAGGCACGCGTGCCAAAATTCGCACGCCATGACTTTTCAAGTGGCATGCGGAACCGCCGCCGAAAGTCCCATATTTGCACGCGTCGATGTTTCTAGGCGTGCCACTGTGGCACGCGTCTATAGAGAGACAAGGAGTATAAGATCATATAAGGTCCTATAAGAACGATATAAAAGATTTACTGTCAGCACCCCCCTGAGTGGCACGTGAAACTTTTTGAACAAAAATGTGGCACGCGGCAGAAAAAGGTTGGGAACCACTAATCTAAGATCTTTATCAAACAACATTGATGTAGGTTCAACAAATTTACAAGATGACAAGAATACAAATCAACAAATATTCAAGATGAATGATCGTCAAACTATGTGAATGATCGTCAAACTATGTGAGTGATTGTCAAACTATTTGAATGATCGTCAAACTATGTGAATGAATGAAGGTTGCAATAATTGTAGACACCATGACACTACGGCTCAGTAATAGCTCCACGGCTCAGTGATTGCTCCGCGATTCAGTGATTGGTCCACGGCTCTTTGATTGCTCCACAGCTCAGTGATTGCTCCATGATTCACTGGTTACTTCACGGCTCAGTGATTGCTCCACGGCTCAGTGATTGCTCCACGGTTCAGTGATTACTCCACGGCTCAGTGATTGCTTCACGGTTCATTGATTGCTCCACGGCTCAGTGATTGCTCCATGGCTCAGTGATTGCTTCACGGTGCAGTGATTACTTCACGTGTCAATGATTGCTATGCGATGGTTCACACGTATCCCTATACTCTGCATAAGTTCATTGTCCTCTCTTTCGTTCACCACTTCCGCATTCCTCGCAATCTTTGGATCATATTGCTATCAAATTCAATATTACCATTACAATGAATACCGGTACCTGGAAAGTATGTAGAAGCGCTGCTTGTTAAGGTCGGATCATGGGATAGGTATTCACCACATCCTTGCAAAGTATTTCCTGCATAAAACGAAAACTAATTAGCATATTTAGTCTATGCTCAAGACCAAAATATAATGAGATGACTTAGTACATGAACTTTATCAGATCTAGACCTAGGTTTACATTTGTGTAGAGACAGAAACTTAGGACGCCCTGCGGACAGTAACAGTGTACGGGGGTCGCGAGCAAGTTCCAACACCTTGTTACGCACAACACACGCGCAAATAGCATTCTGTTACTGTAGAACATCAAGTTTTTGCTGCATGTTACTTTGGCGGTTTTGCCTCTCCACAATTTAGCTGCACTTAATTTTCGCATTTTTGAGGACTTCTCATTATAATACTTCTACACCATTATATTTTCTGCATGTAATTTTAGCAAGTTTCCCCCCCGAAATTCGCGAAAGTGACATGCACGAGAAAATTTCATGCTTTACAGTATTTTATTGCTAAGCGCCTATGTGCTCCAATGAAACAGAACCTTCACATTCGTCATGATTCCCGCTGTCAGTGCAACTTACACTTAATTATAACCTGACGATGACGTCATGTATCTGAATGACTGTTAGGCATTGACTTGTTACAATGACAATGACATGTTTGAATGACAGTGACATTCTTGAATGACAGTGACGCGTTTGAATAAGTGATGTTTCAGAATGACCATGACGGCCATGTTTCATGGCTCAGTGATTGCTCCACGGCTCAGTGATTGCTGACATGATGAATGAGTATACAGATGGTAAGTTTTGTGCTTCTCAGTTTCATTCAAGAAGTTTCCTGTTTCTTGCCATCTTTCCATTATGCTGCTTATGAAATTCAATTTCACCATACCCAAATTCAGTAGTCAACTGTTTGACAGCCTCAACAAATTTTTCTAATTTTGGTAAACTTACCCCAGACCAAAGGTCAGTATAGTGCATAGAAAAGTAACTCCTACAGTTGCATGAAATGGAATGTTGAATAGGAAGGTATTGTGTTAGACTACATTGGGGTACGGGGAATCCGAATCTGCAATCAACATTTTTATAATCTCTGGGATTCTTGCAATTCAATTCATCGATTCTAGTTCTAAATTCATTTACAAAGAAACGGTGCGGAACTTTGTAAATTCGACTTCAGATTCAGATTTCATGCATCGTATTCTATGAAATACGCCATTGAAAAAAACTGTTAGAGCTGTTATATCCGAGTGCTAACCCGGTTTCCTCCTACTATTTCTCCCTTGACTCGATACAAATTCTCTGATCACGGCTGGGTTCGACGTGAGGTTTCCCTATAGGGAAGGCCACGATTTTCCTTATAATGAGTCTTCCAAAACAATCAGCTAAGCAGATATATACTTTAATAGCGACTTAATTAGGCGAACAGTTAAAAACCACACGTAATAGAATTGCAACAACAGTGTTCCCTCGTCGACGACTACAGTCACAGCAAGTTCAACGACGACTCTCGTAGGCTCTGTGCTACACTCTCCTAGCTAGGCTCGA
>JAQIWG010005238.1:0-14803 GCA_034695025.1 Chamaedrilus cognettii | reverse complement strand
ACGTCCTTGCGTTCGAGTTCTCCGTGAGTACTTCATCTGCTGTTGTCATTCATCACTGGGTCGCTACGCTTGTATCGTCTTTTTAGAGCATCGTTTTAAATGTGTGACAATTGACAATGAACGCAAGGACGTGTAACATTTTGCGTTTGCGGCATACAGCGGAAGAAAAGAACAACAACGGATTATACCGAACGAGTCAGTGACTACAGGAGGTTTATCAGACATTGATAAAATGCGAGATTATTGCGTTAAGTAGTTGTAGCGTGTTTAACATATTTTATTCAGCTATTTAATCTGTGAAGCACTTACAGTTGTTGTTGCGTTTAGTATTGGTATACAGCGTTTTGCTATATCAAATGTGACATGATATTCAGTTTTATGATGGGTGCCCATTGACACCTATTTCGCTGCTTTACCATACAAGCATTTGTATATACTTACATACAGTAGTCATTGTCATGTTCAGTTTAAAAGAGAAAATACCAAAAATACAACTGAAAGTTTTCTGTTAATATATGTTATATTGTATACCTACATTGCGTTATTAACATAGCAGTTGATTATGCTAACTTGTGCGAGACGATGTTTATAATTAAGTTTGATTTTCGGTTACATTTGTAAATGATGTTGGTTCAAATTTCAGGTGAAATTTCGACTTCGTAGGGTTGAGTATGTTACGGTATATGAATATCTTCAGAACACACTGTTTAGGACCATATGGACATCTTGCGGTTGTGTGTGGTTATTGCATCAGCCTTGCATCATAAACTGTGTGGGCTGCAGCGGCCTGTCTTAATGCTGCACGCTGGATTAATGCCATTGTGTAGCTGCATGTAGGATTACGGTATTATGACATTGCACTCGATTATGAAAATTAGCTCATGGTGTGATGTGGATGCAGCCAATGGGAAAAGTGTAACTAGCTGTTTTGCACTGAACTCTCACTCAGATGATGTGGCTTGAACCAATCGGGAGAGAAGACGATCGCGTGATATCCGGTCGCCACCCGTATGCTGATGTAACGGGCGCCTAAATTGTTAAGTATCTTTGTTTGGGTGCCGGGTATATAAGGGGGCCACAGCGAACGCCCAAAAAGGGAGAGAGAGAAAGAAACACACACTGACGAATAGGACCTAAGAAGCTGGGATAGGCGCAGAACGATAGGCCAAAATTCTAAATTCATATGTTAAGTAAAATCCCTGTTGTAATAAAGTGCGTTTGAGTTTCTTTATTCTTATTTCGATGAAGGGGAGAACCCGTCCTTTAAAAGCGAGTTAGATTCTAAATAAAACATGTAGTTAGATTCCCTAGGAAGCCAAATAGAAGTAAAATAAAACAGTTAAACAAAAACAATAAATTCTACATAGATATCAGCAGAGTAGAAAATTGTGCTCTAAATTCACTTTTAAAGTCGCAACCTTGGGGGGCAATTGCTGCATGTAGTCACACTGGTCAAAGTGACCACCTGCTGGGCTGTGCTGCATCTAGTCACACTGGTCAGGCATGACAGATGCTATGTGACAGGTGTGAGCGGGAGTGAGGGAGGGGAATGGGGAGAGTGGGGAGTGATGGCAGAGGGTCAGGGCAGCGAGGTGGACGTCCATTGGACCCTGCCGACATGGGGGGCAAGGGGGGGCGAGGGGGACGTGGGAGGGGTGACTGTGTTTGGATGCCCCCTCGCTGTGCCAAGGTGCAACAAGGTGGGTGCAATGCTATTGCTGCTGCTGCAGCAGCTGCCACTGCTGCATCTGCTGCTGCTACAACTGCTGCCAGCTGTCACTCTAGTTTTCATGCTGTCACCAAGCAGCTCAAGTTTTGTTATCAAAGCGGATGAAGACTGAACACACTTCTCCTTCTCTAAACACAGCCCTATATCACCTGTCCCTATATCACATGTCACCTGTCCGTTAGATGACAACCCTGCGTCGCTGTGAGTGCAGAGAGTGCAGTAGTGGCATGTGGAGGGAGGGCCTTGTTGTGTGCAGGGAGTGCAGTGGTGGCGTGTGGAGGGAGTGCCACTCACCACTCATCTCTCACTCAACGTCAGCTATGCCAGCTTTGTCTACGGCGTCGGCTTCACTCGTGTTAGCCACAACCCGCAGGAAGGAGTGCAAGCCGGAGGGCAGATGAAAATGCAGGCAGAAGTGCAGGCAGTGGTTCACTCGGGCATCAGATGGGTTGATTGCATCTACTCCTTAACAGGAAGTGAGTGCGTCGTCTTTTGTACAAGTGAAGCACTTCCTCTTGATGACACAAGTTTATTCTTCGCACTTTCTCTCTATAGCACAAGTGAAATATTTTTTCTTTGCTGCACAACTGAAGCTTGTGATCATGTCAGCAAGGTGTCCGTATTGTCCTCTCCTTTATAGTAATTCACTGTCCCCAGTGCCCACTGCCCTGCCTCCAGGGGCTCAGTGTATCCAGTGCTTAGTGTATCCAGTGCTCAGTGTGTCCAGTGCGTGCAGTGTGTCCAGTGCTAAGTGTGTTCAGTGCGTGCAATGTGTCCAGTTCTCAATGTATCCGGTGCTCAGTATGTCCAATGCTAAGTGTGTCCAGTTCTCAGTGTGTCCAGTGCTAAGTGGTCCAGTTCTCAGTGTGTCCAGTGCGTGCAGTGTGTCCAGTTCTCAGTGTGTCCAGTGTGTGCAGTGTGTCCAGTGCTCGTTGGGTCCACGGTGGCTCGTGTGCGCTGTAGGCCCGGAGGTACCACGTGGGGTCACTGTTGGGTCAGAGGGCGAGCTGTACGGAGAGCTGCATGTATCCTGGACTGCATTGAGCTGTCGGGGGACCAACGATGGGACCCGGAGCTACGCACACACCATGCATGTCCACTACTGCCGGGCTGAACAGGGCCAGCCATGCCTGGGTCAGTGTAGAGCTGAACAGGGCTAGTCATGTCTGCATCTGTATGGGGCTCACCCTCTAAGTGTTATGACGATTAGATTTGATCAACTACCTTCTTGGTTGCCAATGCCTGTAAGAGCCAGGCTGATTGTCCTGCGCTCAGGTAGTCCACCATTTTTGTCATCTCTACTATTCTGTCCAAGTTAGTTTAGACATTCCTGCGCACTGGTGATGACTGCATCAGTTCAATTGTAATGTCTGGATGCTCCTCCTGATGTCAACAGATGCAACCTTATCTAGCCTGGTGGCTAGTGGCTACTGGCTTGTTGTCTGAATAATTGTTTCCTTGCACATTAATTAATGGCATGATTTCATAGTTTTCTGCTGTGAGCACCATACAAACAAATTTTTTATGCTGATTGTAATAAACGACTGTTTGATCTGTAACTCACTGAGATATCTTGTGCTCTATGTGAATATAAATATCACCTGTTTGCCACAATATTGCGTATGTTTCCAGAGGAGGAGGGGGAGGGGGTACGGACGGTGCCCCTCTGGCCCCCGCGCACTTCCTGTCGTCTGGAGGATCTGGTTCAGGGTGCAGGCTATAGACTCTGGCTGGTCAGCGACTCAGTGGCCGGCCTATCAGAGCCCTCCAACAGCACGTGGGCTGTGACACGCGTGACGTGTATGTGTCTAGTGCTCAGATGTCTCTTCAGCTTGTTGTGGCTCACTGATCGCTTGAGTTAAGGGCGACATGGGCGAAACGTTTACCAAAGTAGGCTCTATGTCATCCGGGCTCGAGCTGTCGTGCTTGAGCGAGTCAAATTTGCCAAAAAATTAATTTCGTTGACGCACGTCAGAGGTTTTATGTATCACGTATCGGTTTTATGCACAAATTGAAATCTAAATGCTGTAAAACATGTAAGTTCGGTTGCATATTATTTTTGCGGTTTTGCTTCTCAGATATATAGCTGCATTTAATTTATGCATTTTTGAGGACTGCCCATTATATAAAATTTCTACAGCTTTATTTTCTCGCATGTCATTTTTGCGAGTTTGACCGATTCACTGAATTGTTCAAAATTACATGCACGCGAAAATCTCATGTCTTAAGTGTTACTTAAGCATATATATCTAACGTCGATAGGACTACACGCCTTCAATAATTATTTGTTATTTATTATTATATGTGATGCATTTGCAACCTTGGTGTAAATGAATTGAGATTGACACAATATGTGCAGTTGGCAAATGATTGACGAAAAAAATTAAAACTCTGCTTGAGCATTGAATATTATTGATAGCTTCTAAAATATCCCTTGCGATATAGGGCTGACTTAGAGCTGAGTGCGATATAAGGCTGACTTAGAGCTGAGTGTGATATAAGGCTGACTTAGAGGTGAGTGGGTAGGGATGACGTCTACAGAGTGTGGTGTAGGAGGTACTTGGATTGAGTATGTTGTAGGGCTGACTTAAGGCTGTTGTGTCATGTAGGGATGATTTAGGACTGTGTCATGTAGGGATGATTTAGGACTGTCAGTCATTTTGGGATGATTTAGGCTGAGTGTGTTGTATTGGTCACGCCAATTAATTTGTATACAGAGTGCGCCATAAAAAAATATCCCCATAGCCAAATCACGATAACTCAAAAGGCTCTTGACAGGCATAATTGTGCTGGTTAAAAAGATTTTTTGACTTTTTTAGGATAAGTTTAATAACTTTGAACGGAAATATATTTCCCAGTAAAATTTTCAGAACTTATGTCAATTTATCTCAGGTCCAATCCCTGCAAATATGAAACAAAAATATAAAAATTTGGCTGAGTTATCGCGAATTTGCTAGGGGGATATTTATTTATGACGCACTCTGTATATATATCTTCGTATATTTGTGCAATTGGGCTGATAAACCGCAGCCCAGTACAAGTTGTTTGTAAGTGTAGCGCCCTAGCGGTTTGTTTGTAGGGGTGACGCCCGATCGAATTGCAGCTCTCAGCTTTGGTCTACTAGTCGCCCTGATACTGCTAGGAGCAGCTTTCTACTTCATATTCTGGTCTGTATCCTTATGCGTGCTTGTACTTTTGCATATACTAGTCTATATGCTTGCTTGTATGCTACATATATTTTTTTGTATTAGGGTTTTTGGTAGGGTTATGTCATGCTATGTTTTGTCAGAAGCACTTCGATTTGTTTCTTTTGAAAGATCGTACATTTTCTAGCTTCCACACGCCCCGTAGACCGGGGAAATGTAAATTGGTCTGCAGCCCCCGTGTAGCGGCCAGGCATATTGTATCAGATGACTAAATAAGGGGAACGTCGACTCACAGTCTCTGGACTCTAGCAGTACTGAGTTTATCTGTGAAGTGAAAATTAAATAATAGCTGCTTCCATGTCTGTCATTCTGGAGTAGATGAGTTGTTGTTGATGCAGAGTTGTGTTGTGTCTGTTGAGGCGTTGTCGCAGGTGTATAGTTATTGATGCCGCATTGTGTCGTGTGCGTTCAGGCAGTGTCACAAGTGTAGAGTTGTTGCTGCTGAGTTGTGTCATGTCTGTTGAGACATTGTCACAGGTGTAGAGTTATTGATGCTGCGTTGTGTCGTGTCTGTTGAGGCTTTGTCACAAGTGCACAAGATAGAGTTGCTGATGCTGAGTTGTGTCGTGTCTGTTGAGGCTTTATCAAAAGTGTAGAGTTGTGGATGCTGAGTTGTGTCGTGTGTGTTCAGGCACTGTCACAAGTGTCGGCGCAAGTTCTCAAGGGGCCTGGAGATACACCTCCCTGACGTCGTCTGGCAACAAAAGGTCTCTCCTTAGTTATTCTCTTGGATACAGGTTCATACCTTTTGGGCCACTCCAAGATAATATGTTTCACTCTGAGATATGTGATCCATTGTGAGATATGTGTTCACTCTAAGATAAATGTTCCACTCTGAGATACGAGTATGTGATACATTATGAGATATGTGTTCAGTGTTCACTCTGAGATATGTATTCACTTTGAGATACATCTACATTCAGTGTTCACTCTGAGATATGTGTTCATCTCTGAGATATGTGCTTCACTGTGATATGTAGCGAGCGGGCTGATGAGGTGTGTGCGCCCCATAACAGTTGCTTGACGACCTGACTGTGGATGTGTTGAAGTTGATCTACTGAGATTCAGGAGGTCTGCATGCAGGCTATTGTGTCTCGATATTACAATCACTCTTTTGACCTCAACCGTGTACTCACTGCTGCTGCTTGCGTGTGCTAGCTAGGTGAGTGTCCATGTGCTGTACTCACTGCTGCTATACTTACTTGCAGCCTGTCCACACAAGTACGTCCAGCCAAGCCACCATCCTGCCGCCCTATAACAAGGTACCCTTGTAAACGTACTGTAAAACATGAATTTTTTGATTGCATCAAATTTGGCGATTTTGGAAAATTCGCAAATTACGTGCAGCAAAAATAAAGCTACAGAAGCTATATACAGTATAATAGGAAGACCTGAAAAACGCTGAAATTTAAAATTAAGTGCAGCACAATTTCTGAGATGCTAGACCGCCAAAATAACATGCGGCTAAAATTTAATATTTGGTAGTATCGTATTGTTTAGATGATACTATATTATCTGGTTTAGCAGAGATGTAAATGTTGATACTAAATCAAAATTATAAACTGCGTTAAGCAAGATCCATGAACAGTCTACAACAGGCTTTCTCATCCGGTGTTTTATGAAACACTGCTGTTCCGTGGAACACACGTGTTCCACGGCGAGTAGCTAAGTGTTTCGTCAACCAGCAGAAGAAAATTTAAAATGTTGGCGCCAAAAATTTGTTACAACAGCTTGTTTATAATTCGTCGAAGGAATAAAAAGAGTTAGAGGAACAAAAACACTAAATCATCAACTATTTCTAATGACAAGCAACCTTTGTAGAATATTTGAGTACTTTTCATCATCAAGCTCACTGCATTCATGGGTCATTTTGTGACTCAACCCTATTTTACTATTAATGTAGTGTTTCTCATAGCAGACAAGGTTGAAAATCCTGTTCATGTAGAACGTGAGCTTTCCTAAAGCAGTGGCTGCTAGTACAGATAATATATATGGGTAATATATGTATATATTTGTATCTGTGTGTCTGCATGTTCGTGTGTGTCTGTATGTGTCTCTGTGTCCATCTGTATCTGTGTTTGTGTGTGTGCGTAGGTGGTGTTCAGTCGACAGGTCAGTCGTATCAGCAACTACTCAGGGGGGGCAGTGGGGAGCGGTGGGCCACTGTCCCCCCTTGACGTCTCTCAGTCCTCCCCTCTCCTCGTGCCTCGTCGCTCCCCCCACTCGCCCCCTACCAGCCCCGTGTTCCCCCCCATGCAGGGGGCCATTCCTCTGCCGTGTGACTTGCGCGGGGGCATCAGTCCGACTGCTTCGCCCCTCTGCACTCAGCCAGGGAGGTTCCACGCTGCAGGGGGGGCTTCCAGTGAATGCTTAGTGGGAGGTGCTGCAGGGAAGAGGGGACCCATGACACCATATGTCACTGTGGGGGTGTGGGGAGGGTCTGCCCTGGATGAAGACACACCATTGGTCACTGTGACAGATCGATCACACGCACCACTCTACTCGCGACCAATTCTCCTTCCTGAATCAGCCCTTTCTCTCCAGTCCAGTCTACAGCCCAACCTACAGCCCAACCTACAGCCTAGTCTACAACCCAGCCTACAGCCCAGCCTACAGACCAACCTTCAGCCTAGTCTACAGCGTGGCCTACAGCCCAGCCTACAGTCTAATGCAGTGGCATGTGATGACTATGTTCCTCTGGAGCGTGCCATGTTGTTACGAGCAGCAGCTGCAGCAGCAGCAGTAGAGCGAGACATGCTGACAGGCAGCAGAAGGGGAGATGAAGTGAATGCGCTGGAGAGAAGAGGCAGCTCCCCCCCCGGCACGCTCGACACCCTTGTAGTGAGTCGCTGCCCAGATGGCGCCACTGACTCACACGCACTCACTGCGTGCTCACCAGACAATGCATGCCAGGCACTCGCTGATCAGGCCCTTGAGCCCCAGGCCCCTGGTCCCCACAGATTTGAGCCCCAGGAGCCTGGGCCCCAGGAATCTGGGCCCCAGAGATCTGAGTCCCAAGCGCCTGGGCTTCAGAGGCCTGGGCTCGAGGGGCCAAGGCTCGAGTCACTGGGGGAAGTGCCTGGCGTTGGGCGGGCTCCCAGCTACAATGGCTATGTTTGCCACGATGAACTGTTTGCAGGGGAGGAGAGCTAGGAAGGGTTGGTGGGTGGCAAAAACAGAGGGAAGGGTGAGGAAAGCAGGGGGGAGGGTTGGAAAGGGGGACTAGTGTCGACGCTAGCATGGAAGACAGCGAGGATGCGGCGGGCTTTAGTTACACCCAGGTCGGGTTTGATTTTGGTTGGGGTGACTCTTTGTGTGAGTTAAAAGTAACGAGGCACATGTCAGAAACACAGGGCCATGATGCGATACAGGGCCATGAGGCCATACAGGACCATGAGGCCATACAGGGCCATGAGACCAACCAGATTCATTAGGACACCGAGCGCCATGAGGCCACACAGCTTGAAGGCCATGCTTGCTTTCAAATGAAAAAAAATCTGGCCATTTTAAATAAGACACAAGAAAAATCGTCTAAATTATGTGTTCAATTTGGACGATTTTTCTTTCAAAAAGATTGAACCAAGCCTTCAAAAATGTTTGACTAGAGACACAGTGCTTTTTGCACTGATTGCCGCAGCAGCACCAGCAGCAGCAGCAGTAGCAGCAGCAGCAGCATCACCTGCAGATTGACATGTATGCAACTTTGATTTTGTAAATAACGAATGAGGAAATGCGTTTTGTTTTAAAGACCGCTTATTGTTATTGAATTACTCTCGTGTCACTAAATGTACTTAATTTTATTGAACAAATTTGTTTTGTTGTAATTATATTGTTGTATATGTATAACAGCCAAGCTTGTGTTCGTTGTTTTATTTCAAAGTTTTTCCTATTTTGCTGATGACGATGGTGGTTTGTTCCTTTTGTTTCGTGTCTTAATAATGTCACCACAGCTTATAAAGTTTGACACTACAACTTGCACAGTTTGTCACCACAGCCTGCGCAGTTTCACATCACAGCTTGGGCCTTGCGCAGTTTGACACCATGGCGTGTGCAGCTTGACATCACAGTTAGCGCAGTTTGCCACAACCTGTGCAATTTGACGCAATTCAAACTGGGTCACTGCATTGCATACACATAACATGGTTACCCAGATCTCCTCACATAAATTACACACCTACATACACCCAGAGGCGTAGACACGCTCACATACACATGTGGAGACGTATATACACACTCACATACACACACAAGCACACACATACATACTCCATTAACAACACAGTGAGATGAAGCTCTCGAAATGACATGGTTGAGAAAGCTTGATGTACTGAATCATTAAGCTTAATCGCGGTTGTTGCGCGTGTTTTGTACATACTACTTGTATTATGATGTTAACTTTAATTACAACAAACAATAGTTTTCATATTCTGCTCTTATTGTCGATATTTCATTTGAATGAATGTTTCAATTAATTAATACGACTTATGGCGCAACTATTAACTGAAAAGTGGCCGTGACAAAAGGTCAAGGCTTTAATGGCCGTTATATGAAGCGCCTCTTTAATCACATAAGAACATGATAAATGTTTTGCTTTCGACAGTATCATAGTACGTATTAGTTATTATTCGTATTAGTTATTAGTGGTATACTAACCTATTGGTATAGTATAACTAAAAACTAACTAACCTCCTTTTTATCTTGTAGTCTGTTAATGACCATGTTTTCACATATGTTTACACGTTTTCGCCCGCCGTTAGCAGCTAGCGACATTTGTGTGTTTAACAGCCTTGCTGAGGGGCCTGTAACGCATGGTTTCATAGTTGCCGGCGCGGGGACTTGAACCCTGGTCCTCTGGACTCGAAGTCCGACGCCTTAACCACTACACCACAGCGCTTCGCTATTAGTAAAATAACCAATTCAGATTGAGTTGAGCATTAGGGGTCATGCATAAAAGACATCCGGCACTGGGGAGGGGAGGGGAGGGTCAGACAAAAGTCGAGGTATGCGGAACAGGGGTGGGGGGCAAAGAAATGGGACAACAAATAGGACACAAGAGGGACAACTTTTCGGCCTTTCAGTTATATTCAGCATGTTTTTTTTCAGTTTTCGGATGTCTCAAAATGGGGGGAAGGGGGGTAAAAGTTTGCAAATACAGATTAGGGGGGTTGGGTACAAAATAAGCGACTTTTCACGGACGTCTTTTATGCATGACCCCTTATCAAGCTTATCAACAGTACTGCATATAACTAAAGAAATCCACTGATCTTCTCCTGTCCACGCTCTCCCCCTAGAAAAGCACATTTCTGATCAAATTTTTATATACTCATTGTAAAATAAAAGCGCGTAATCCACAATTTGTCAAAAAGTTGTCTATTCGCATATTTGTTGGCCATAGAACGCTCAATTTTCTGCAAATAAGCCAATTTTTAACGGCCAAAACACAGTCTGACCACTGACTAAGCCGTGCCACCGTGTTCACTGTTCTCCAGCAGCGAACGATAGCTTGAAAACTCCAGAGCAGTAATTTAAAGCTCATAATAATCGTTTCTATCCTATACTTCTTAATATAGCGTAGTCCAGGTAACAAGCGTCAAAGCCTTCAAAGGCAAGCTGGATTGCTTCCTGAGTGAAACCAGGGGATTGATATAAGCAGCAACGCTTTTTTCCCCATTTGAGCCGCCAGCGGGGTCGGGGAGAGGGGGGCCTCGGGCGGCGACAAGGTAAACAAGGTAAACATATTTTAGGCCCTACTGTATACCCGTTTTGGTTTGCGGTTGTTTATCTTCGTCAATAATGGCTGGAATTGTATGAACTTTTAACCTGTTTTGCCCGAACAAAACAGGCACACATCTAAGCTCTTCAAAATCTGAAATTCAAAATGTCTGTCGTTAGCGCGAGTGCGCGGAGATGCACAAACGTGCCACTGCCCGGCGGCGTTATTTATAACACGCTCATCGAATTCGTTCAATATTGTCACTTTCGCTGCGCGAAAGCTTGCGCGAGTTCGTGTGCTCTGGAATACTTTCATTTCTGTTTCTCTTCTTCTTTTTTTCTCTTCCATTTTTCCATGCTGATACAGATTGGATTGATTGGATGTCAGCAAAACAATATTCGTTTACTGCTACAATTGCAGTTCAAATTTTTTCAGCAATGCATGTAGGCCCACTAGCTTTGGTTGTTAATCCCTGTAAATTTCACAGAAATATCTGGTAGGCTACATTGGCAGTGCTACTTCGTTAGCCACAGAAGTGATATTTTTCAGAATGCCGTGTAGGCTAGAATACATTAATATTGTTGAGGAGTTGAGAAGCAATACAAGCTGCGCGGTCAATACACAAGCCTAGTTCCTTAAGTAGTTTGTTCTAGTCACACTCACAGTGACTGTGACTGCATCATATTTTGCTGTGCATGATTCATTTATTAATTCAATTTATTTAATAACAGCTGCTGTTGTGAATCGCAGGATGCCTCAAGGAAATTTTAAAAGACGGAAGACTCAAACAGCGGTGCCAGCAAAAATTAAACAGAAGCACCAGAGGGCATCACTTGGACTCAAAAAGGGAGGTTAGGCATGGTAGTTAATTTTTGAAATAAACTTTAAATGTTTGTAAAATATCAAGTCGCATTATTTCTGCATGCGATGTTGAGCGATATTAGAGGATTGCTACATAGTAATGCAGACTTCTCGTACTGAATTTTCAAATTTCAAATTTGCGAATTTATTGAGTAAAACGTCGAACAAACCCTAAAAGCGTCTAACACTTGCCTAACTAGAATTTATAATTTTTTGTGAATTGTTAGCGTTGGTTCTGATCACAGTGTATCAAGCATTGCAGTGCTTTGCATTTAGGGGTCTTCAATAAAAACTCATGCCGTCATAAGATTTGACTTCCAGCTCAAATACTCAAGCTCTGATACCAAAATCTACGTGTTCATGGATTGTCCTATACGACACTCACCAATGATAGAGGTGCGTGAGACCCTAAATTACTCCTTGACCCGCGCAACTAAACGCGACCACAAGTAGTTACATGTGGCTGAAATAGGGAAGTTATCAATGACGAGTGTCACAAAGGCTGATCCTGTTCATGTTATGGAGGGTAGATCGGTAAATCTGTCTCTCTTCAACGATTATTGTGCAATGAATTTTAAAGACTGTGGGACCAACATTCATTCTTCAGCATTGAGCCTCTAGAGTTCTTATTAGTAAGACTGAGTCACTTTCTGGCGTATGCTAGAGACCCTTGTTACTAACGTGTAAAAGTTTAGTGATTGTTGCTATAGTACCCTACATAGCTAATATATATTTAATTTTGTTAGCGCTGACGATTGCACCAAAGAAGGCAAGGCATCAAGAGGCGGAAAAGTTGAAAAAGGTTGTTATTTAGTTTGATTCAATCCATTCCATGTCATAAATTCATTTTTGATTACTAGCTTTGTATAATTCAGCTGCATACCATGTATATATTGAACCAGTATTGATGGAAGTACTAAGTTAACTTGCTTGCTATTCACCCTTTTGATACTTGTGCGCAGAATTTGAGCCAATAAAAAATCATTTTCAATAGGCCTATATTATGAATGTTTAATTATGCTGAACTTTAAAGTAATTCAGGTGTTGACATTTTAGGTAGCAAGATGACAGTTAGGGCCTATAGCGCAGGTTGTGGCAGTGCAGTATGTGTTGCATGAGTGTAGTCAGTTATCCAGTAATCGGAGATGGTGTGTTGTGCAATAGTGTGTTACGCAGGCAGTGGCGGTGCAAGGATGGGGGTGCGGGGGGACATCGCGGCGGGGTCCAATAGCAAGGGATTGGCTAATAGTCTACAAGCTGGAATCGGTCCTCCCCATTTAAGACGACCAGTTGGTCTCCTATTTAGTGAGAGTTAATTTTTTTCTGCCATTTTTTTTGCATGCAGGCGGTTGAGAGGTCGATCAAGACGAAGGTGGAGAAGGACGTCACTCTGAGGGCGACCGGCTCTGAGGCAAAGGCGTTCAAGGTTGCGCCTTCCACCATTACGAAGCAGAACCTGCCCAACAATTGATTTTGTGCTCAACCAATACCAAACAATCCGATTGAGCTAAGCATGTCCACATGGCGTCATAGCAATACAGTGCCGCGCTCAAGGTTACGATAATGCAGCAATAGAGTGGCATTCTGATGGACAGCTGTGTGGTGATGTCATTATTATTGCTGTGCTCTGTTCGTGCTTCATGTCTGCACTGATGGCGCTCACATGACATGATGACAGGGCTGCTGGTCTGATGGCTGGTCTGATGGCAACATATTACTTTTATAATAATAATGTTCTTCGCTTTATTCAGTGCTTGAGGCGGGATAAAAGATATTGATGTTTAATATTGCATTCCATTGCAGCAGATAGAGTTTTGAAATGGAGTGGTGGCTGTCCTGAATTACACATTCATCCTTTCTGTTTAGGGATCTCGTCGGTTAAGTCTCTCGACAGCTTTGCTGTCCGACTTTGAAGCTATACTATACATAATATAATAATAATAATATAATAATATCAATATAATCACATACGATAAATTACATTGCAGTAGGATGATGCGAAGTTGTTCACTTTTACTGGATGAGCTCTGTGATACCAGCATGGCTTGGATCGTTTGATGGATACGCATGTAGCAGAACCCAGTCAATCACTCGTGCATTTAAAAAAGAGCAACCTCATGGGATGGATAACGGTCGAATGGATCAATTTTAAAATTCTTTTATTGCTGTTTGCTAGAAAGAGGTCTAAATTTGCAACAAATTGCACATAACCTACTGTCCAAAAAACCATAACAATGTTTCCGCTATACACTAACTAAGAAAGTTGAACGATCAAAATCGGTTTTCGAAAATGTTGCTAAATGCATTTTCAATTTTCACAAGTTAAATACATAGGCTATGCATTTAAATTTTAAAATACATACGCATTTAAAATTTCAAAGTGAAATTTTCAATGAAAATAAATGACAAAACGAAGTAGACCAGTGACGGTATAAGATGTCATAATTGTCCTTCACATGCACACCAGTAGGAGCAATCTGTCATATTTAAAATTTAGAAACAGAGTATTGTTGAAACAGATGCTGATGTTCAGCAGTGCAGTGCAGAGCAGTGCAGTTCTTCTGAACAATGTCTAGCCAGTATAGTTCAACTACTGCTACAGACATGCTTTAGAACATAAAATCAACAAGTGATTATCAACTAATAACCTACATTATGAAATTCACAGCGGTTAAAGTGTCAAATCGAGGGCCCCGGATCGCTCACAATTTGTGGGGCCCAGTACGGGGGCCCCAAAAAATGCGATTCGGCGCAGTTTTAACTACAAAATGAGGTGCCGGATCGCTTCAAAAGTCAAAGTGAGGTGCCGGATTGCATCGAATCGCTCTTATAACAATATACTATCAATTTACACAATGTGAGATGCCGGATCGCATAATATATGGCAATTTTGTGAGGTGCCGGATTTATGATCCGGGCCAATCCGGCTCATTTTAGCCACTGGAAATTTCTCGTTCTCACAAAGCGTGCATTTTAAAGACGTACCTGTTCCCATCTTTACCTACCTTAGCTTAGAAGACAATTTTACAGCAGCCCATGACTGCCATTCAAAGAAGTTTTTTTGTATAGTCCATGAAAATTAATATACGACGTCATTCAATTAACATGACATCGTAAATTTCGAGCAAAGTTGCTTATGTTGACACTGAATTCAAATTAACATCATTTATTGTATGTATGTATGTATGTATATTGCACATTTAACGCACCAAAAATAGTCATGCAAACGGAGATGGAAAAACATCATTTGCTTGAATCGTAGGTGCGGGAGAAGTGCAGCAGACTACATGCAGA
>JAQIWG010005237.1:0-14803 GCA_034695025.1 Chamaedrilus cognettii | reverse complement strand
GTCGCGCGCGAACTGAATGATGACGTCACGGCGGTCGGCGATTGGATTTTATTTATTTTAAATTTCAGTTAGGATAAAATTTAAGACAATCTTACAAAATGTACGTGAATGAGGCCCCTGATCTAAAAAATTCAATTTAAAAGCAAAGGCTTGTCATTATACTCACATCTCTTCAAACTATCTCTTGTGAGTCTGTAACTACAAAGAAACGCATAATATAAAACAAATTGTAACTACCATTCATAGTTCTTTCTTTTGATTTAGCATAACTTCATATAAATTATTTGATTTCTCAAAATTAAGTGATTTTTTCTGTACATGTCCAATCAAGAAGCTATCCATACCTTTGGCTTAAAAATATCCTCAAAGAAACTTACGAAAATAAATAGAAAAAATGCTTTAAAATAAAACACATTAGTATCCAGATAACACACTGCACCAATTTTGATGCTACGATTTAACAAAATATTTATAATGGTCCCGGGTCGAACAAGCTGGACATATATTCGCTGAAATACAGAATTGGACAAGCTAGCATAAATAAATGCCACCGGAGGGGAGGAGACTGTGAGTTAGTCCACACTTCCTACAGCGCCATCTTGTCCCACTTATGGGAGCCACGGCCCCCCCGCGCACCCCCTTCTGAGCCTCCCAGACGCTCGTCGCGGTACATGACGTCATCGTCGTCGCTGTCACTCGCGTCATCGTGACACGGGACGCCGTTTTCTTCTTCTTCTTCATACACGCTCTGTACCGACACAACGCACAACTACTGCATCAGAATCAACGAGTATGAATAAAACATGTGGATGACAAAAGATCAGTTTCTTCGAAATGGCTACTAAATTAATTCCCTTGATTAGTTGCTATTTCAGCAATCTTTTGATGTATGCGATTGCAGTTATCACTATGTGCAATGTAGTGTTCATTTGTATCATAATTTGATCAAAATCCAGAGCGATACACAATGTATAGCATTTAGCATTTAGGGTCAGTTGTTCAATCGAGAGTTATTTCGTTTTCATTTGTCACAAAACATATATGATGTCATATAATGATGTCATATGATGATGTCTTAGATATTATGTCATCAAGACTCAATTAGATCGCGCAGATTACATCGCAGATCATTCAAAAAAGTCGTTATCATTGACGAGTTATTTAAATGATCAAAGATCCTTCAAATAACTCTATCAAACAACTGGGCATGAAGCAGTTCAATAATAGAGAGCACTCACGTCTGGGTCCATGGGGTTAACGGTGATGTTGAGCCCCGCGCCCCCCTCCCATTGACCCCCCTCCTCGCCCTCCCCCCCACCCCCGCGCTGCGCGTTGCGCACGCGCACGATGCCGAGCACAATGAGCATGACGATGAAGCCGACGCACACGATCATCACCACGGCAACACCGATACCTGCGCGCAACACCGCAACACCAATGATACATGCACGCACTATGGCAACACTAATTCTTGCACACACACTATGGCAGCACCAATACTTGTGCACGCGCACGAGTGGTGTGGCCACGGCAGATATCGGGGCCAGCGTTAGTGTGCCCTGGAACCCTCTGAAAGCAAAATATGGGCCCCTTCCAAAACGGCTGATTTTCTGGCAAAGGAAACTTGCGTGCGGGGCGGGGGGAAAGGTGCAGAGAGAGACTTTGCCCTTCGATGTAGAACTCAAGACCGGGGGAGGATAGGGGGAGAAAGTGCGGATGAGACTATGCAAAAGAACTTTGTATCCTAAATCAATTAGTACAAAATCCATGTATGAAGCATGCTAAACAAAAGCAAGGCAATGATTTGCGACGCTTGCACTCACCAGTCTCCTGGCTGTCGTACTTGAACCCGCCCGGCAGGGAGTTGGACAGCAGGCGCTGGCTGTCCATCATCACATGGTGAGACTCCTTGTGCACCTGCATGGCAGCCGCTGCGTGCGGAGCTGCTGCTGCTGCTGCTGCGTGTGGCACCACTGTTGCTGCTGCTGCTGCTGCTGCTGCATTTGCAGCTGCTTTTGCCACATGGGGCACTTTCTCAGGAGCGGCATGGATCACCTCCAACTAAACACACGCAAACGTACTTGTAGTCCAAACGTACGTTGTGACAGTTCACGATTCAAGGAACACCACACAATGGACCCGATGACCTTGAAAGGTTCAATTCCCATAAAGCCCTGATGAATGCACTAACAGCACTTTCATCCCAAGTAGTGACTGCACAATTCCGTTAATGATACGACATTCAACATAGCCGATGTGCACATTGGTCAATTACATAGAAAATGTGTTCATTTATCTGATACATTTGGTATTCTGACAGATTCTGTGTCACAATACATTCGGTATTCTGACATATTTGGTGTCACAATACATTCAGTATTCTGACATATTCGGTGTCACAATACATTCGGTGTCACAATACGTTTGGTATTCTGACATATTCGGTGTCACAATACATTTGGTATTCTGACATATTCGGTGTCACAATACATTCGGTGTCACAATACATTTGGTATTCTGACATATTCGGTGTCACAATACATTTGGTATTCTGACATATTCGGTGTCACAATACATTCGGTGTTCTGATGCATTCGGTTATCTGAAACATTGTTTCATTGTAACAAAGAGTTCTACGATTCAAGCAACCGTGCTTTTCCATCTCTGTTCGCGATTGATTTGCAAAAACATATTTTGGCGCGTTACAAGTGTACAATATACATTGGTGTATTATAAAAAACATTTGCATGTTTAACATACAAAACATGTTACTACGCACAGTGGCATAACTAGACTGTTTCAAACAAAGGGCAATTAGTGGGGCTGGGGTAGGGAGTTAAGTTTGCACCCAAAAAATTGGCTGGCAGACGTTTCGACCAGGGGGGCAGCCCCCCGCTATTACTGACTGCGCATAGAAAATGAAGCAGTAGGGAAATGACAGCCAGTCGTACGTTGATGACAAGAGGGTTGCTGACGAGATGCTGGTTGACCTCCGTGCAGGTCAGGGTGAAGAGACGACGGTTCAGGTCTGCCCCTCTGCTGTTGATGTACACTACCTGACGCAGGACTTGCTGATACGTCGACACCTTGTCTGCACCTAGCGACAGCACAAAAGAGCCTTTAGCAGCAGTCAGACTGACAGCAACAAGGCAAGCATTTCACTAAGTTGAATCTCGGATACTGTAATACAGGGTCAGAGCTTAGATGTTCAAAAAGCTGAATTAGAGTTAGTTTAAGTAAGTTCAATTGCTATCTAAGTTTAGTTAAAGCTGAATTAGAGTTGTTTTGAGAGTAAGCATGAACTTTAGAGTTCATATACTCTAAAAAATTTGTGGAATGTATCCTGTATTGTAATTTTGCATTATTTTCATAATTGTCATGCCAATTTAAATTTGTAATTATGATGTGGCAAGCTAACAAAGGAAAGTTGATCAAGCTGCAGGCAGGAACAACGCAGCCAAAATGTAAAAAAATACACTTTTTAGAAAATACATTGCAGCCAAACACGACACAGTGCGCAAATTTTTTTATATTAAGCGTTTCTTTCTGTATTGGTGGGTGGTTACCAAAGAATTCAAATACAAATCAAAGATAACCGTCGCATTGAGCACTAAAAAAATTTCTCACAATTTAATAAATCGTTAATCTACGTTATTGCAATGGGGGTCAAAGGTCTGACCAGTGAGAATGAAGCCCCTCTCGGTCATGGTCAGCTCGAGCCCCAGGGCCCCCACGGCCTCGAGGGGGAGGGAGAAGCGCTCGGAGCCCCCCTGCACCCTCGGCTCCACCTCCACCGAGCACGAGTCGATCAGGTACCGCGACCCCAGCTCGGCGGCGCTCATTGGCTGAGCAAACACATGTAGGTCAGGTCAGGCGCGCTCATTGGTTGTACAACGTCAGGTTAGCCGGGAAGAAGACTGTGAGTTTATCTTCTGAGTCCCGATTCAAATAATCTAGAAATTTTTTGACAAAACAGAAAGAACTAGCAGTAGCAGCAGTAGCAGTGAAATTTATTAAACGCTCGCTTCCCAGGAAACACTGATTCGGTGGCATGGTGGAAAGTTAATGACAAAATAGTCAATGTACAGCAACCATCAAAATTAAAAACTCTACAGCACTATATCAAACAGAAATCTATCAAGGAGAAAGTAAGACCTTGTAAGACCTAAGTAAGACCTAAGAGCTTCTTCCTACAGTCCTCAGGGTTCTCAGATTGCATGATCATGCCTCCACAAATTCACGAAATCTGAGATGTTGATAAAACTCTGATCCTCCATAAATTATTTACAAGAAGAAGAAGAAGAAGAAAGAGACCTTGAGATCATCGTCCGCGTCCTCCAGGTACCCCTCCATGTCGTCCTGCCTGGTCGCGGCGCTGACCACGAGGTCCCCCAGGATCTGCTTTCCCCTCGCCAGGGCCTCCACGTCCCCGATCAGCTGGGTGGTGGCGCCCAGGGTAAGGACGACCCTCGAAGCCTCGTAGACCATGAGGGTTTGGGCCAGGGCCTGCACGATCACTGGGGCCCTCGCAGGGTCGGCGCACCTAGGCAGGGACCAGTGATACCACTCAAGGGCTTGGTCCGCCGATCAAGCCCTTCTAAAATTCTTTTCAGAAAGACCAAAAAACTTAGTTACAAAAGCCTTGGAAATTTTGTGAAAATTCTTCATCTTTAGAAGTTCACAACTTGTTTTAGAGCGATGAGCAGAGCAATAAATTTAATATAATCCAGCGAATCCAAAATCGACAGCTGACAGGATTGACCTGGCGAAAAAAGTTTTAATAAACTAAGTGATATCAATATAAAAAAATATCAATAATTTAATGAAAAAATACATTAATGTGGAAAGAAAAATTGGGAAGGGAAGGGGGAAGAAAACATGCAGGGAGGCAGTAGAGAGCGATATGAAGGGGCGAGACATTAATAAAGAGATGGCAAAGAATCGGGAGTTATTGGAGAGTTGCATCGTGGGACACATCCAACTTGTGTTAGCAAGGAAAAGTAGACTTGAAACATAAATAATGATGATGCTGACTAGGCTGAGTGAGATAGGATGATGAGGGTGGAGGTGGCACCCACTCAGCCTTAGTGGTGAGGGCGAAGGTGCGGGTGCCGGGGGTGGGTGTCATGCGCGTGTTGATGTAGCCGACGTTGTGCAGCAGACGCTCCACCGACCCGACCGACAGGCCGACCACCGTCATCGAGTCCATCTCAGAGCTCATCGACACCGACTGGATAGTTAAAGATAATAATAATAATACATAGGCTAACTTGCCAATCTGCTAATCTGCTAAACTTGCTGGTTTCATGCAAGGAATAACAAATAAAGCCATCCTCTGGCAAGAAAGCAAGCATAGATCCGCTGCGGAGAAGTCCTGCGACGATGAGGTGATGTGGTTACCGGTTGGGGTAGCTTCCCACTGGATGAAACCTCTGCCCCCTAGCTACACTCCGAGATGACATAGTCAGAATTCTACGTTGCGTTTGATGTAAATGCATGGTGAGTAGGGTAGGCTACGCTTCAATGCTACAACTTTGCGCCAGGAATTGAGTTTCGGTGATAACAAGGTCAAGCAATAACTAGGTAAATCTTGAACTGTAGATAATATCAACTTGCTGTGTCCCCTTCAGTACCAGTCAGCTCCCCCATTTATTCTCGCATCTAAGCACTCTAGTCGCGCCACTGGGTCAGGGCAACTGACCATGCCGGTGTCCATGTCGTCCACGGGGTCCAGGTCGAGGCGCTCCTGGCAGGAGGTCAGGCACTGGATGACCTGCGCCGAGTCCGTGTGATTGGTCAGGAGGGTCAGGCCGCTTAGCTCCCCCTTCAGGTACTGACTCATGCGCTTCTTTCCTCCTGAGACACAGAAAAACACATCCCTGTGTACCGCGATGCTACAAGAAGGGAAGCAAGAAGAAAAATATTGCCCGCTGCCATATTTTATATAGCGGAAAGCGGTGTTTAACTGCTTAAATAGCAGCATGATGAAATAAGCTTATAAAATTTAAAGGAAAGGGCACATTGTCAAACTTTAAATGGCCTTCTTTCCTAATATATGCTTATTCCACTGCATAGCACTATTCAAACACCTAAAGAGCAAAACATGAAAGTAAAATCTTTGACACAGTGACCCCTCACACCAACCCCCCAATAATGAGTTTAGTTTGACTTCATATTTTGACTTTCGTCGGCGCTCCACGTCTACACGCCCTCCCACTGATAGCCTGGGGCCTCATTCAGGAAGCGATGTTATGATTATCTTAGTCCTAAGATTGTTGTAAGAGAATCTTTAAAAAATCTTATCTTTTTTATTGGAACGGTCGGGCGCAAACCGAATGATGACGTCACGGCGATCGGCGAATGGATTTTATCTGTTTTTAATTTAAGTTAAGACACAATTTAAGATAATTTTACGGGTGAATGAGGCACTTAGTGATGAAGGCCGCCTGGTCTCAGTGGCATTGAGACTACATCATTCTGTCTATCATTATCATTCCAGTGATGAATTAGTTACCTTGCCAACAGGCGCCGACCGTGAGCTTAAGCGAGTGCACAGCGTCGATCTGATGCAGCGCCCAGTCGTCCAACACCTCAGGGTTGCTGGCGCTCTCTACAAACTCCCTTCCGTCAACGAACAGGCGCACCTTCACACGCAACAACTCCCAGCTCGTACTTTAATCTTGACATTTAACATTCTTGTTTTGATGCTATATGATAGCGTAGGAGGACAAGACTTTGGCAGAATTTTAAGACAAATTTGTTAACAATTGCTAAGCTTTATTATTTGACACAATTTTGAAAAATATTGCAAAATTTAAAAGAATAAATTGCAGCTACATGTACATTGATGTAGGTACCTTCTCTGTAGGTACCTAGGTAAAAATATGTTTTGTAAAAATTCTGCACATTAATAGGCTAATGGTGGATTCTACAGACGCACCTTTGCGCCCGACTAAGCAAAGTTCTCGCTAAGGAACGGAATTTAACGGCAGCCCTTCACTGCCAATCGAAAAACTTGCAATAGTTTTTATCAGTAAAAAATAAAATAAAAATTTTCACAAGAAATTAGGTTAATTTGAATTCAGGTTAAACAGAAAGTTATTTGGCTTGAAATCTATGACGTTATCTTAATTAAAATGACGTCGTATATCAATTCAAACGGACTAAGCAAAGAGACATTTTGAATGGCAGTTAAGAGCTGCCGTGAAATTGTCTCCTAACCTAAGGTAAAGGTAAAGGTGGGAACAAAGGAACGACTATAGAATCCACTCTAAGTCTTCATCATCCCCATCTTCTCTAGACAGAAGATCACGTACAAGAAGGAAAGACATTCAGCTTGAAGAAAACGTCCGCATAATTATACCGAGATTTGGAGATTGAATCAGGGCAATTTCAACATGGACAATTTCACCAACCAATTTCATTTTGACGACCATGCAAAAAAAGAAATGAAATAGACGATGAAAGCCACTACAGAGCAAAATGTTTATATCATCTTCATAAAAGTCCCTCGAAAACGCTGTATCATCGTACGGCAAAAAAAAAAAAAAAAAAAAAACTTGGGATACTTTTGGCAGATCGACGGTGAGCGCGTAGTGGTGCCAGCGCCCGTCGCACGCCTCCCCCAGGCTCCAGCGCCACTCGGCAGGGCTCAACTCCCCAGCGCCCCCGGCCGCCCCGGCTCCCCTCCCCCCGGTCGGGGGCTCGCGGCGCAGCAGCAGCACCAGGCGACAGTTGTGTACGTACAGCGCAACGTGGTGTCTGTTCATGCCTGCAACCAGTGGTATCACTGCTAGAGATATATTACTAGATTTAGGGATATTTTAGCAATTTACGGATCCGATTTTGAAAGCAATCCCCAGATTTCTGGAAATATTTTTGATAAAATGGCGCATTTTATAATGGAAGCTGGGGATATTTTATTTTTCAGAATGTAATCTTGGGATATTTTTTTCCAAACTACTCAGAATCTAGGGATATTCCTCTTTGGTTCAATGCTAACATTGCCTGCAAGCATTTTTTTAAAACTGACAACTGCACAGCAAGGTTTCTGCCGGAAACTCACATCTAAATTTATTTCTCAAACTTCAACCTTTTACCTCTAACAAAACGTCTTACTTCTAGTGCATAACTTAATACCTCGCCAGATTTCCTGCATTATGGTGAAGAAAAATGATGAAAAAGGTTTCAAAATAGCGCCATGCCAGACAGACTCATCGAGGCTCGCTGCGTGTCGAGGAGGAAGGAGGCTGCAGAGTGGATGCTTTGCTAAGCAAAGTCGCAAAGTCAATTGCAAAGTTGCAAAGTCGCAGTCGCATAGTCGCAGTCGCAAAGTGCATTTTAACCAAAATATCCGACTACGGGTTAGTTAGCAGCATGCCATGACTATGACTCTAGAGCACGAATGCATAGAATCCGACCCTCTGCAGGCCGGGGAACAAAGAATTGGCTTGTAGCCCAGAGCTCCCCGGGCGAGTCGTAAAAGGCAACTAAAGAAGGGGGAGCGGTTTTTTGCCGGTTCTCTTGCACAGAACCGGACTGTATAGGCCAATAGTCTTTGTGCTGTCTCTAAACACCCTTTGTGCTGCGTGCGGTCTCTAAACTCCAAAAAAGTATTCATAGAATCCGAGGCGATCACAAAACATGGATTACTTTCAATTCGTCCATCTCAATATAATATCACTCAACAGCGCTTTATTGCGTACATTCCCCAGAGGGCCGAGATTATCGTCCGATTGCTGTCAATTCCTTGGTACACACTCGCAGTTGTGCCTTGACGAAAACGGTCATTCGGATCGCCAACAATTTGATTAGGCTTCAATTTCGCGTCCGCCAGCGTGATGAACTGGTGAATACAAAATTAGACAGCCACCAATGGGCTCTCAATCAATAATTAATTACTCGAGTGAATCTGCTGGTTATAGAGAGATTGTTTTCTATGCCGAACGTGAAGGATGTGACGGATATTTTAAAGTGCAGAGCGAGTGTCCAACTGTCCATGGCCGAAAATACGGAATGTAAGCGGGGAATGCGGCCACAAAACCCGCATGTGTGTGTGACTGCGTGTATGTGTATGCGTGGGTGTGTATGTGGGTGTGTGCGTGTGTGACCGTGTGTGTGTGTGTGTGTGTGTGTTTGGTTCAATATCACTGGTGAAACCATCCCAGACCACCTCATGCAACAGCACAATGATTTAATATGCCATTTCTCATGCAATAAAAACATTCAAATGAAGATCATCCTGTAGAATTAGTTTTAGTCAGTTAATTAGCTAATTTAGTTAGTAGAATTTTTTAGTGTAGAATTTGTTTTAATTCTCAGTCTCATTTTACTTACAAATCAAAGTTGTAACCACGTTCATGAAATCGAATAAGTAACACCCATCGAAGCTACATGTAACTAAAAGTGGGACCATGACATCACCAGCTGCAGTGTAGGTCCATATGACGTCGTCGTGAGGTCTGATTACTGATTGCCACCATCAGAACGAAATCAAGAGCAAACATTGCACTCGGATGTTTCACAACAGTACTGCAGAGCAGATTATCTGGCTGGTTCACTGATCAAGTTTTCAGAGAGGCTAGACAACAGGAAGTTAGGGTGCGAGGCTAATACAGGCACACAATAAACACACGACACAATTGTTTGGAGTGTGTAGATTGCCTCCTGCCCGCTAGGTCTGATTCCATTCCAGCCTAGGCAAACAGCCAGCGGGCTACTCCAATCTTCCCCCGAATAGATTTCACCCCCCTCCTTCCTCCACGTGTGATACAACCCTCTCGATCCCTCTCAAGCAAGCGACACAGCACCGCACACTCCAATCCAGACCCCCCACTTTGCAAACAACCGCTCCAGCCCACTCAAAAAAACCAATACTGCCATCCACTCGGCTCTTTCTCGCTCTCCGACAACCAATTCTCCGGGCGCCGGGTCTCTCATGCGACCGATACTCTCTCCGGCGGCTCTGGACCCCGGACTCTGGACTAGCGCGCATGCTCCGCAAATGTTGACAGTGTCAATAGGTGCGCCGACAATCGGCATAATATCATCGGGACTCTGGACTCTCTCCGGGACTCTGGACTCTCTGCAATCCATGCTCAAAGCTGCGACCTATTCTGTGTGTGGGAGACTATAGGATCAACTGATGCTGGTGGGACTACTGCGTCTGTCGCAGCTCTGTTGCGTTTGTCGACAGTCCAGCGGATTATACAACATGCATGCAGTATGCACCACCACTATATAGATCACAGATGAGCGATCCAAATTTGTTCATTGAATTATCTGACACTTGCACTGGAGCTACGTCGTGTGATTCAATATCGAGGAAGAAACCGTCACAGATACTCCCTCAGCAGTACTCCTAGTTTAGATGTAGAGGGAAGAGCACGTAGGAGGGCATAGTTAATATGTGATCGTTTAGTACATGTACCCAGGACTGAAGGCTGGGAAGGCCTAGATTACAGTGACATTCTGCATGCTATGCACCTTCACAGCTTCAAGCCAATCTGAACACTCTCAGATGTTCGTCTATGCATTTGCATGTTAGTGACATTGTGCCGATGCTTAGGTTACATACATGTAGCCAGCACCACAAAAGCCAAAAGCACCCAAAGCGCTATACTGTGTCGATGATCATGAACCCACAATCAGGAGGGGGGGGGGGGTGGGTGTTACTAACTTGTTAACTTTTGAGTGTAAACTCAGGCTGAGGCCTTAATCAGTATAGTAAAAAAAATTAGTTAAAAAAAACTCTATAAATTCATTTGTATGATCTGCATACACAACTTCAGATGCGCGTAACTGTGCTTCACGCAGCAAGACAAGTCAAGACGTTTATTTCCTGGCACAGCAAAAGACACAAAAAAAAAGAATAGTTAGGAATCAAAACTATCAATTACTGTGTTTTCCGCCGCGCTAGCCGGCTGTTAAAGAGGCAAAAGCTGCCCATCAAGGCTGACCGCCAATAGCTTTATACAGCATACAGTAGCTTCGCCTTTGGTACCACCACTGTGTAGGCGGTATACGTGATAACCTCTACGGCTATGACCTTTCTGACGCGCCCAGCGTGGGTGACCATCCGCGGCCCCACAGCCCACACGCCAAACGAGACACACGCCAAACGAGACACACGCCAAACGAGACACACGCCAAACGAGCATTAGAACACGACCACAGCGCACACAACGCTACCGCCGCGAGATGGAAAAGCTTTTAGCCTTTCAAACGGAATACGACTGAATTAGAGTGTGATGGGATATCCGCCATTCGTCCGCTTCCGCCTGAATCCGGTCGTTTCCGGTTTGACCGGACTAATGCGCCCCGGTTTAAAGTATTCGTTAAGTACTCTCCGTGTCGATGGAGTTCGCTTCAAATTGCAGCGTTTGGGCTCAGGCCGCAGCGATAGGCTTAGGCAGAGGCGATGGGGAGTTAGTCAGAAGGAAGATTTTTATCATTGAATCGGTGTAACGATTTAACATGTAAAAATGAGGACTGTAAAATACCAAGTGAAAAAGGATGACCACCATACATTCTCGCTGGGAATAGGGTTGTGTACCCACTTCATGTAAAATGAGCTTACAGTCATGTACTCATTAAGACAGTATAACATTGACTTTATTGTGGCTTGTGTGCAAATCTGTGCCATTATTCATGGTATATTAAAGAGGAGCAAAATCAGCAAACGCGATAGTAAACAAAAATAGCCTCTCTGAAAGTCATTTCTGCGCACACAATAATCAATTACACTTGTCGAACCAAGATGTTTTAATGCAAAGAATGAACTCTCTAATGAACATACGCTCTCTGAATTAGCATGCACTTAGCATTTTCCATCAAAGGCCAAACACCCAGTTGCTCGACTGACTGATTTCAAAGAGAGTGGATCAATATCTTAGTGACCAATCGCCTCGCTTGAAATAGATCTCAGATCAACCATTTTCACGCGAGGCGATTTGCCGAATTACATAATGATCGCCGATCTAATTTCAGCTCTTCGTGGATTAAGGAACTACGTGTAGACGGTAAAGAGCATGATTCCGAATACATGGTCGCCACACATACCTGACGCCACCCATTTCGAAATAACTATTCCATACCACCAATAGCACTTACCATTCGATTCTAAACACGGGCGTGTAGATAATGTGAGGCAAGAGGAGAGGCAATTGCCTCTTCTTGTTTTTCAATTTGTGACTATCATAACCATGAATAAGCGTCTACAATTTGTTTCTTGTGGCGCATTTAAGGCTCTGTACAAGCGCCTCCCCAGAGATGAATCTGACTTGAGTGGGGGGGGGGGGTAAGGGAGCGGGGGAGAGTTTGCCTTCTCTTTATTTGAAGTCTGGCTGCACCTCTGATTGGAAATAGAAAGCCAGCACTGGAAAACAATCTTTGCAGAGCCGCGGGTTCACTCGGTGCATTTCCGTTGTAACGACACAGAACTGCAGAGATAATAATGTTCACGAGAGATGAAATATTGATCTGGGTGCGTGGAAGGATTGAAGAGAAACCCCGCACGAGGGACGAGTAGTTGGCTAGACGAGTAACGGGAGAAAGTTTTTAAACGTGTAATAGGAGTAAGTTTGGTCAACAGATTTGGAGCCCCGATGGAACGTTGTCTTCTCCGACTTGTTAAGAGAAAGAAAGAAATGTGAGAAGCATGAACACACATCACAGCTTATACATGGGCATCCTGGAGGCGGAATACAAGCCAATAGTTGCAAATTAGATTTACGATTTACAATAATAAAATAACCATATGTTATTCATATGATACTATAGCCTAGTTTTAAATTGCACGAAATTTCAAGAATGCATGCATGTAGGCTTACATGTATATAGCCTACCTGCAGTTAAGAAGTACTCGACAGACGACAATGAGAAGTATAATAAAATTATGCAGATTCAATTACAGAAACTGCAGTATAATACACTCAATGCAATAACACAACAGTAATACAATAACAATAATAAAATAATACAATTACAATTAGAAAACTCATCATAAGCTTTGCATTATTATAGAACTCTGTAATTAAAACAGCATAGCCTACTAACTTGTGAAAGTCAACCTATACTACTCATCAACAATGGCCACTACACTACAGGTTAAAAGAAAACAAATAATGAACCGTAGGTCGTTTCATAAAGCATTCTACAATAACGCATTAATCAGTGGTTGCCGCAATTTTTACAAATCCCGGATTTCTCATCCAAAAGTTTGGTCCACGCATCTGCGACGCACAATCCTAAACTAACTCTCATCCTAAACTAAATTATCCCTAACAAACCCTAACATCCCATAAACTAATCTTAAAACAAAATCTAACATTGACTTATCCTAACCTTAATTTACAATGACGCATAAAACGTCCGGTGGATCAGATATCCGATTACCAATTTTCACAGAGTTAGAGACTTAGCGCTCGCACGTGGTGCCCAGATAAAAGGCGGGCTGAGTAGAGTCGGTCACTCATTCTGCAATGATCGCGGTCACTGCACGGACATCCATTATGACGCGCTAAGCGCGACTTGAGCTCTCTTTCCGCGAACAGAGCTGTCGGACAGCGGCCCAGGCATGGACGCAACCATTGGGGGGGTCGGGGGGTTATGACCTTTCCAATTTTTGGGATGACCTCTCCATTCTTAAGCGTTTTTCTATATAAAATTTGACCCCAATCTGACCCTGACCTCCCCAACTTTTGGAGTGTGGTGGCGCCCCTGGACCCATGCGGGCCGGACAGCAGCCCACCCAGACCGGACAGGCGGATCGGGGCTTTATCGCGTGACGTGAAGATGACAAATGGCCGCAAAGTGGCTAAATTGAGCTTCCTCTGAAATGGCGCGTCCGTGTGGCGCTGCGGGATAGCGCTGAGAGATGCTAGGACATCACGCTGTCCGGGGAAACGATTTAGAATTTCTGAGTATGCATGTAAAATTATAGATTGTTCAGTTCTGAAAAGATTGAACTGAGCTGTTCAATCTTGAGTGTAACAGCTGGCAGGCTGTGTGCGGGTCAGAAAATTGATTAGCAGTTCTGCAAATCAAATTCTATTTTGATTAGAAGTTCCTCAAAATCCATTAGCAGTTTTTATATCATCTTAATATTGCCCAAGGGATTGCACATAGGCCTAACTGTTGAGTCATTTTTTATACGGTAGTGTTTAAAAGTCTTTAAATGTTTCATCATTTCACACAGTAGATACGACTACGTCGATTCGTTACCGATAAAGCCGCAAGTTTACTGCAAGTCAAGTCATTGCTAGGTCTGCCACTCGTCTGTTTATTGAACCTTGATTTACACAATTTTCCATTCGAAACTATTGCGAATCAAATTTGTATTTGATTTTGCAAAAGTGGTCAAATTGCATCGCAAATTGCGATGCGAATCGGCATATATTCAGGCCTGGCTGTGTGATAGCGGATAAAAAGTGAAATTTGCACTGCGTCATACTTACACTGAGTCCCGCTCAAAACGAGGTGTGCTGCAACTGATTTTGATCCCCACGGCCTGAGCGTTACTCAATTTTAGCCCCCTCCGCAGCTCAGCTGCGCTAAAAAACAATTTTTTGTCAACATAACTATAGCGTAGCCGATGCACCATCTGAATAATCAGACGGTGCTATCCTTTTTATTTTTACCAAATAATCGTTCGACCAAAATCGGGGATCAAATCAGTTTGAGCGCGCCTCCCTTAGAGTGGGACTCAGTCTACATGAGCTATGACACAGGGCAATAATTCCACTTTTTGTGTTCGTTCCATACCTACTCGTTCATCATAGTCGGGCTCTGCATCAATAATGCA
>JAQIWG010005236.1:0-14804 GCA_034695025.1 Chamaedrilus cognettii | reverse complement strand
GGAGTAGGGGTCCTACAAATAGGAGTAGGGGTCCTACAAATAGGAGTAGGGGTCCTACAAATAGGAGTAGGGGTCCTCCAAATAGGAGTAGGGGTCCTACAAATAGGAGTAGGGGTCCTACAAATAGCATCTATAACCACCATTTTGGCATAGGCTACCATGTGCATTATGCACGCTTACTGAGCGTGATCTGCTAATTTTGTTAAAATTCTGCATAGTGAGAAGATTAGGCATAGACCCAGATTGTATGCCTCGGACCAAATAGCCTAACGTGAAAACGCTTAAAACGTGGGCGGTGCAACGTATCGCGCCAGCAGAATCAGAGAATGACCAGAAGTACACTCTCGAACATCGTTTGTTATCAAAGATCCTTAAAAATCAATTCTTATGAATATGTCAATTTTTGTCGACTTGAAGAATAATTTGAAGATCTAATCAAGAATGATATTCAACAACTGAGCATCATTTATAAAAAGGTTCAACCATTAATATTAGATAAAGGTGGGGGGGGGGGGGGGTATTGTAGTGCAAATAAGCTTTATATTAAGCCTTAAAATGCAGTTATTCCTAAGTGTAACACAAGTTGCAAAGTAATGTTTTTACAGAATCCTCCTTATGGCCTACTCTAACTTCGCCACTGTGACACTATCTCTGTTATAATTTAGTCGTTTAATATCGAGTCTAAAAGGTCCCAGGTTATTTACGATCATTTGTGATCAGTGTAACATTGAGTCCTACGTGCTTTTCACATCAGCCTTGATTTACTTTGATGACACTGTTTATTTAATTGACGGACTGCGACAGGTTCCGGACATCGCGACTGCATGCCAGCAAATCTACGCGAAGCAATAAATATGATTTTTTTTATTGCGACGACTTATTATGAAAACAAACAGATAGGATTTTATAACATCATGTTAAGAAGTTTGACACAGGACAGCATATACTAAATGTGTTGAAACACATACACAGAATATGTGAAATCACACAACATAAAAAGCTATGATTGACAGTTCAAAACTTGCTAACAGCTGAAACAGACAAAATTCTCATAAAATCTATCAAATTGTCCACAACAATGAGATTGTCGTCAACAAGTAATTTACTAGGGTACGGATAACCGCGCGGATAAAATTAATTTATGAACTATCAATTTTTTACAATTCTTGTTTTTCTTAGCCATAAATGAACATAAATTAGCTATCAATAAAAGTTGAAATATTGTAAATAAATTGTAGCGCAACTAAATTTAAATACCGCACTAATTATTTAATATCTGTTCGCACATGCTGAGCCCCCTACCATAATACTGAAAATTTGTTCAGAAATTCAGCACTATGAACAGAAACGTTAGATTAGAAAAAATCATTGTCCACGAATAGGAAACAAAGCAATTTGATCGCAAGACCATTCTACGTCAAGTAACACAGAAAATGTATCAATAATATTTTCAATGTCAGTTTGCTTTCTACAATATCAGCTGTCGAGTTGGACCCAAACATGCATATGAAACGCATAGAGAAAAATTCACAGCGAAAACTTAAACTACCGCAGACCTACAACATCACGCTATACCGTTAATTAATTAATAATGGCACACATATATTCGATTTCATGATGTAAACATTAAGCAAAATAATTCTCCTCGTCTACCCAGTAAATACTGCAATACTACACTAAACAAACTATCTTGTAAGCATTCGGTAAGACTTTGAAATCAATAGGTTGGGCAGATCATCGATCGAGAGGGGTGGTTCATGGGTACGACAACAAAGACTACTACTTTCCAAAACGATGACTTTCACGCGATTGCTTTAAACACCTTCTGAACCTCGGCAAAGACCTGCGCATACGGACAAAATAGTTTGTTATTTAAATAGAAAACAGAAACAAAGGAAATGCGACAACGAACGAGTAAATGGAATATTATATTTCTTGAATCATCAATATCACTTCATGTCATTCATCCTCATCATCATTCATCATCATCATCATTCATCCTCATCATCATTCATCATCATCAATCACTTAAAAATCATTTGAAACAAGAATATCATATTTTATCAAACCGCATTTGCATCTCAGCAGCAAAATGACATAGTTGCATAATTGAAATTATATAGCTCACAAAGGGTGTTGTAATACTCAACTTAAAATATTCACGATATAGCTCAATCAATTGGTTACAGTCAAACGCATAAAAAATATATTTTAAAATACAAATTTAACATTCCTTTTGCTGCAAAGAGATAGCTTCTAGAACGTTTGACAGTAACATGACAAAAAACAGGGTTGCAACAATAACTACATCAGAGTACAGTAGTTAATGTTTTGAATTGCAACGAGTTCAAACACTAAATACTACCTTGCTGATATTATTTCTGTTCAGCAATTTGTCCCTTTCAAACCAATGTATGCGCTTTGTGATGGCTTCTGCGCAAGTTAATGACGTCTCATTCATTACGTCAGTGTCATCTAGCATTATTTCGATTGCGCATCTATTTCTTCTTAGCCGTCACCCTTCATTGTGAGACTTTGACCACAAATGATCGCTTTGTACAGAAACCAGTGAATTAGTGCTAACACGCATACGCATTTGCGGTTTAGTTTTTTCCAATTTTCCTCCTCTCCCCTTGCTATTCAGCACGTAGTAGTACAGATTAAGATACAAATGCGTGCGACAGACCTGGTCGGGGGACCCGGCGGCGCTGATCGTACGAACGAGTCCCTGCTTCTCGTAGTGGTCGATGATCGGCTTGGTGCTCTCGTTGTACGTCGTGATCCTGCAGAGTGCGCACCGATATAATAATCATACCGTCGTCGAGATACAACATTCATCATTACAATCACCATTTATGTTTTACGTCCATTTTTCCGTGCCGGCACAGGATAACCCTGATTCTTTGTATCTCCCTATTCACGCCTCTCTCCTTCACATATTATTAACGCTAATCAATTATCATCATTTACATTTTCTCTCTCGTATTCAATTTAACTTATTAAAGAAATCTCCAATAAAACGTATGTAAAATTCTACTAACTAGGTCGCATGCATAGACTATACGCTGTAAACTGTGACTCAAAAAACTATCCCCAAGGGCCTAGTTATAGGTTCGGGTTGATATCATCAAAAGCTTACAAACAAACGTAAGATTACTCTACTAACTGTCACATAATACATTTACAAAATGTGACATGATGCGTCGACAAAATGTGACGCGATACGTTGAGTCGTTGACAGACTGACATAATGTCAGGAAGAGAAACAAACATCTCAATCAACCGAGCCCTTACGCATGCTTCACTGGTAGACATTCAATAGTAAACATGAAAAGTGCAAGGCAGTTGGAAGCAGCAGACCTTTTCTTGAGACTCTCCATGTTGTCGTCAGAGCGCCCACTGCCGGCCTGACCGCGCGTCAGACATCGCTCTACGCATGTCTGCAGCACAGCAGCGGCGCACCTACGCGCTCAGTAACTATACTTGGTCAGCCATAGAACATGCTCCCCTGGCAAATTGCAATACTCCGTCATAAATAGAATAGATATCTTAAACAGATATCTTGCACACAGTGCAACATTTCATTCTCTGCGCTAAACCTCCAAAAAAGCTTGAAATAAAGTATCGATTATATTAATACACGCACAAAATATAATTCAGCAAAAACAACACAAAGTTAAACAAAAGAAGACTACTCTCCGAACAGGTTCACGTCTATATCTAACCCTAAACATCTCAATATAAGCCGCAAGTTAAAAATATGACTAAAATAGCAAACAAATGTACCGTATACAAAGATTCTCAGTAGACACAGATCTACTACTTGCCTCGGCGCTGCAGTCGAGTACAATTCATTAGCAAGCAAAATAAAAAGTTAAAGAAAGGAAGATGACTTTTACCTACATCTTACCCTACTCAAAATATACCAAAATATGAAACATACAAAAACAATAAAAGTAACCCAAGATGCTCATCAGGGACCACAGGTCTACTAGCCTCTGCGCTGCAGTCGAAGAAGAGGACAAACTGGAGCGCGGCCTTGTCCTTCATGGCTGTGTTCCAGCCGTCAAGGTTGTCCTTGTTGCGCGGAAACCCGTCGATGAGGAAACGATCGCGAGACTTGTCCTTCACCATCGTGTTTGCCATCTCCTGGACATGCAAAAAATATGAAAGATTGGTTATCTTTTGATCAAAATTTAGCACGGAGAAATAAATGATACAAGGTAAATGTGACCTAAACCTTAATCTAAACCATGATCCTAAACTAACCCTAGAACCCTAGACTAGCCCCAAACCATCCCAAAACTCAAATCACTATTATCGTTCTTCTACATTAATGCGTGACCAAACGGGTTGCTTAAAAATGATATAATAAGAAAAATTCAACTGAAATAATTATAGCAATGCAAATCATAGTTGCTGCGAAGAGAATACAATAGCCTAGAATAAAAATTTAACATATTTTTCAAAATTGTGCCGCACGTTTCTAAGATCCCTGGTCAATATCGACTAAAGATAAAACAATAATATAACAATATATGATGGGCTGGCAGGCGAACCTTTGCGAGCAGGCCGCAGGTCACTTCGACCGGCACGATGGTTCCCTGCTGGATGTGCTTCTCGATCATTGCGCCAAGCTCTGAGTCGACTTTATTGCGTTCGGCTCTCAGCAGGTCTCCAGCCGACAGATGAACGTAGCCAAACTTCTGCACACGCAGATCCACACAGTGAAAACTGTGGCATTGTCACCAGAGCATAAAAGTATGAATCCAAGTACCGGTAATAAATATTAATCACCATTGAATGGACAACCAACGCTATGCAACAGATGAAAAAGAATATCATACACAAAATTAGCCTAAAGCGCACGAAGTAGCAATAATTATTCATTCAATGACGCGTTGAATAAATGAGTAATGGAATTCTTTAAAAAATTGATGACGTGGCTAAGCGAATAACATCAAATGGCATTGATTTACCTCGACGATCATCTGGCACTGGGTTCCCTTGCCTGCCCCCGGGCCACCAAGCACAAACACGACCTTCGGCAGCGTCATTTTTCACCAGCAGCTACCGTACGCTGAAAACAAAGATACCGATATTTAGACTGGTCAGCTACAAACACTATTTATCATTGGGCCCAATATAATATTCTTTTACGACTTTCATTTTCATGTCAGGAACAACATATTTTTTTACATTTCAGTGCCGAATTAGCGTCTTAATAACAGTTCCCTAATCTAAACAAGAGGTAGGCCTACCGCTACTGATAAATAGACCGGTAGACGTGTTAGGGTAAGCAACAAATTAGATCAAATTGGTACGGTAACGTTATTACAACTTGTTTGAATAAACCCTATTTTTTAGCATTTCTAATAGTACATTTAGCTTATTTCCAAATTCCCCTAATTTTTCAGTTGTTACTCAGTATTCTCTCAATCTTCGGTTTTTAATATGAATTTTTAAATTTATTTTCAATATTTACTTTTAAAATCCTATTTTTGCAAACCGGAAATACGTAAAAGCAAAATGAGAGTGCGTCTAGGGGAAAAGAAGCTGACAGAATATCGCCAATTACATTTGAATTATTGCATTAACGTGGAAAATGATTGCAAATACACATGACAGGACATCTTTGGCGTCAATCTTGTTTTCAAAATGGGAAGTTGCATTTGTTCCAGAACATAAAATATTAACTTGAAATAAAAAACTATACCTGGAATTCTGCATACAGGGCCTGCGAAGAATGATACTATTCAAAATTAGGATGAAATGGCTTGTGCTTGAAGGCGAATGAAAGGGCATTATTCAATATTTTGCGTGAGATTTTTATAACCTAGTTTCAGTTTTGTTGTAATTAACCTTGAGGCATATTTTATAACATAGTATTGTTTTAAAAGATTCTGAAAATCTTGATCCATAATGGTATATACAGTCATGAGATATTCTCCCAGTTGCCACGTTTTTCACTGTTTTACTCATGATAATGTCTGTTATGCGAAGAGCTCTGAGCCGAAAGTTATGCGCAGATAGAAATAAATCACATTTGACATTGCTCGTAAAATTTTTTAAAACAAGCAAAGATCGTTCTAATTTAAAAGACCAAGTCACGGTAAATTGAACATTTTTCTGTTGTCTATAAATCGAATGAAGTCTGAAATGTTGGTTAACATTCTTTTATTCAGCAAAATGATTACACAGTTACGATGGGTGTACAGAATAATGAAAATAACTTAGCCCCTTCAGTACATCACAACAAAATAACAAAACACTTTAATCCTGTCAGCTTTGAAAAAAGCTCATTGTCACCGATATAATTAAAACGCAACATTTAACATTAAGAAATTAATAAATCAGAGTAAATGTATACAGAAAATAAGGTAACAAAGTTTCTACCAAGGGACAAAAACCGAATTAAACGCCTCAAAACCATTTACAAGAATAGATCATAAAATAACAATTCTACATGCAAACTGGCATAGTGAAAAATAAGTTTATCAGAAAATAAATATCAATAACATTCTATTCTTAAATACATCGAAAGGAGATGCAAAAAAATTTCATAGCTATACATCTTGGAATGATACGGGCGGAGTAAACATGATGCGATTCACGTTACGAAACTTGGTTCTTGATAATTACAAAAAATAAGTAGGATATAGGATAATAATATAATTATAGATGCTACAGGCTTGAATAGCCTTGTAAAAACAATCAAGCAAGCTGAATTTTTCCCCGTTAATTACTTTCTATGTTTTGATATTACTATTGCTCCTATTGCTTCATGACATATTACATTTAATTCTGTGCTTGCAATAGACTGCTGTTGTTGAAGCAATAAAGCTGAAAGAAAAGTAGTCTAGCTTATTTACCTTTGACAATATTGTGTCAGAATTAATTAAAACTGATTAATGACCGAGATACGAAGTCAGAGACGTGCAATTTTAACATTAGACGTATTCACAAAGGCATCCATAATTTTTACCAATAATTCATAATAACTGGAAATAACACTTCATCTAAAAATGTAACAAATTTTAGGAAAGACAGATGAACATTACACGACATTAAAGACGCATGCTTTGTAGAAATTCTCCAAGGCACAACGCTGTGAAATAATATCTTGCCAATACTAGACACAATAGAGCAAAGTGGCACTGAAGAGCACAGGCCATGGGGTAAAACTTCGCTCAAACAATCAAACTTTTAAAAACGCAAACAAACTTTATACCCAAACTTTAGGAAATTAACGCTATTGATCGTCTTATTTTGTGTCACGTGATTCAAGTTTTGATGTTAATGTTTAAGGCTTTGTTGATAAACGCTAATGTTTCTTAGGATCCAGTACGCAGCACTTGATTGCCTTGTCAATTCAAATTCATTCCTGCTTTCTTCATCCAACACAGAAGCGGATAAAAATTATTCACACGGATTGATTACATCATACGCGAAAGAGAAGATCTTGACAATATCATCCACACCCCTCCAAAGCTTAGCGTAAATTTAGTAACTTTGTTGAAAGATGTCAAAAACCGCTCAGCCCTGGGGTCTCCTCAATCTTTGGTCAAGCAATCTGTCGCTTATAAATTAGTGTGATCGTATCCAGAAGACAATTTGTCAATTCTTCTAATCGAGCATTAGTATGGAGAAATTTCCAGACGCCTGAGTCCTCAAATTTAATTCCTCAACGCTTGAGAACGCGAATACTATATCCCCATGCGTGATTGAAAGAATACACAAAAATCAAATTTGAAAAAAAATAATTCAACACCCTTCGAGGGTACAAAATCTTTTCTATGCATCATCTAGCCATTGCAGAAAAGTCTTTGAGCATTTGGTGACCAACAGTGTGGGAGATTAGCCCCCAGGCGTGCGCACAAACTCCCGCATCCCTCCACTCATGACCAGGAGGTGTCGTACCCCTTCCAGTCGGAGGGCGGTGTTAAATAGACTCGGCGTTTGGCGTGCATGAAGGGAACTATTCCGTGGAAGCTCGTCCGAGGCACTCCCGCCTGTATAACACAGAAGTCACCATTACATTCAAGGGATCTAAGCATATAGTACAACGTGGACAGGTTCGATAGTTCGCAGATTTAAATTCACAGACGGTATAAATAAATGAAGACTTGTTTAGTGAACATAAGAATGTTTAAACAAATCTACCTACATGATAATACTCTTTCATTGCATCTCGTACAGCCAATCCATGGATCATCCCAAAAGTCAAAATCCCGACTCACAAAGCTTATCAATTAGAAAAAAATCACAAATCAGATTTTTTTTACTGGCTATGCTGAAAGCTCTGTATCTACATAGTCTACATAGTACCTGGATTTCCTTAAACGAGTAGGCCTATTAATTAATTATTATTATTCAATGCGTTTTCAAAACCGCTACAAATTAATGAATAAATGAGGACGCGGAGTCGCGGATCGTAGTAATATTTCCTTTTCAAAGGTCAAAATGTAGAGTAACAAAATGCAAAAAATTTCACACTATTTAATAGAGATTTCATGCCATTTATTTGTCATAGCGGATTTTTTCAGCATTTCTGTTGCCAATATGGGAATCTCTGCATCTAAAAATCAGTTGACCTTTGGAAGAAAGTAATCGATTCATTCCAAAACAATAAACGCTGTGAAATACGATGGACGCTGACCTTGACATCGCTGACAAGGCCGAGCTGTGCAGCCTGCCTCTTGTAGTCATCCTGTCCGTTGTACTGAAGCCTGTACGCTGAGGCTGCGGGCAGATCCTCGTTACTAACCAGACTGCTGATCGTGACTAGTGGAGCGGAGTAAGCGGCGATGACAAATTCAGCAGAGAAGCGTTCCTGCAAACAGTTAACGCCAAGTGGAAAATAATAAAAATCAGGCCACGATGCCATCGGTTTTATTGCGGAGAAGGAAAGTGACTGCAAGCTAAAAATAACAATTATATTTAAATATCATAATTGTTGTTAATTGAATTAAATAAACTTGTATGCGATACAGTTAGTAAAGGAGCGAAAAACAGTATGGTTAACATGAAATAAACGAAATGAAATAGAAATTTATGCGTATCTAAGCAAGATACAAAGATTTTGATGCTGAGAGATTTTGGTGTAGTTTTAACGTACCAAATTGCTTGGTATTAAACTGTCAAGCCTATATCAATGTACTAGTACACAGCGCTGATATCTATTTTCAACACACATTCAATTCTCATATCAGAATATATTTTAAACTCTGAAAAGAAATGGCGATTTCTTAGCCTTCTAACAGATGGCAGAACTCACCGGAAGCAGATAGGAAAGATTCAGTTTCGTAAAAGGCACAAAGTCATCGTAATGCTTGATATGCTTGAGATAGAGCTCATACAGCTGACCCCTAAATAATCAAACAGCTAAAACATTCAATTATGGCTGCACACATAAAATATGAGGTACATTGTTGCTGTTTCAACGAATAACAATTGACAGAAAATATTTATGAAATACTAATTCATAAGCTGCCGATAAGACAAAAAGTGTTAACCCCTAGTCGGATATTTTAGTTACAATGCGCTTTGCGACTTTGCGACTATGCGATTGCGACTTTGTGACTCTGCTTAGCAAAGCATCCACTCCAGCTTCCTCCTTCATAATTTTTCTTCACGATGCAGCAAAACCAATGAGGTATTTAAACATGAATTGTTATTCGGAATAGATGCTAAAAAAGGTAGTTGGTTTCTTATCATGGCACAATACATATTTACATAAATCTATTGACAACTCGCAAATAACCTTTCCACAAATAAATAACATCCACCCAATGCAAATGTGTAAGGCAGACTCGTATACTTGCTGGTTCCAATTTTTCCGAAGGTGCTTGTGCGAGGCACCTCCGGGCGCAGACAGACGCGATCTTTGCGCTGATCAGGATGTCTCATCCAATCATCCCAGTATCTAGACACCACATCAGCGCAATAATTAGCATACAGCATGCCAATTAAATAGCATGCAGAATGCAAATTATTTTATCACGTTCGTAGTGCAAGATTAAATTATTTTATGACAAATTATATAAAATAATAAATTGCATATTGCATTGCGCATAAGCAAATTCACAAATTATTTCTATTAAAAACACCAACGAGAACAACAATATAAAAAACTATGCTTTAGTCTAAGACTAAACAATAAAGTGAAAATCATGAATAAATTGTAGTTTTCTCAAAATTAGAAGTCAAAGCTTTAAAAGAAAGAGCGCTGTGAGCACAGATAAATTTGCAAGCCTAAAGCTTACGCTTTCGGCCATTTAGGTTCAAGCTCGAGCCAGGTTGATTTCTGTAGCATCCATCCGAGTCCAGGAAAAAAATCCGTTCGGTAGAGCTTCTCTAAAAATAAAACATCACATCAGCAGAATGAGGCGTGAGTGATCAAACAACATTTAAAATTTAAAATAAGAAAACGACAAACTTTAAAATTAATATTAGAAAGAAAGCAGTTCTGTAGTTTATAAGACCCGTCTTTAGTGACAAAGACTATTACAGTCCGGTTCTGTTCAAGAGAGCCGGCACAGAACCGCTCCTCCTTCTTTAGTAGCCCTTTATGACTCGCTCGGGAATCTCTGGGCTGCAAGCCAATTCTTTGTTTCCCGGTCTGCTAGGGTTTCAGTGCTAGAAGTATGCAAATAGCTCACCAGGTTCGTTGGCTATCCATCCTGTCATGCCGTTATCGTTCCAGGCTGACACACACCAGATGGTCGGGTCTGTGCGCATCAGTCGCAGGCCTGCGATCATCAGCTCATAAAAGTCTGGCGAGACGGACAGGTCATCTAACACACAAGCAGAGCTCGACATTACATGGCGATGGAAACCAACTCGTGATTAGAATTGTTTACAACTCATAGGAAATCAATTCATAGGCTAATTATTTCAAACAATGAACAATTACAATTGAACAGACATAGTACATATTAAGTTAAACTTTAATAGGCTGAAATCCAATCGTTGTAGTCGCATGGCTTTGAAAGTATGTATGTATGTATGTATGTATGTATGCATGTATGTATGTATGTATATATGTATGTATATTACACTTGTAACGCACCAAAATATGTCATGCAAATGGAGATGGAAAAAACATCATCTGCTTGAATCGTAGGTGCGAGAAGGTGCGGGAAGGTGCGGGAAGGTGCGAGAAGGTACGGGAAGGTAATATTAAACAATGCAAATTGATGGTCGAAATGCACAAGTGCAAACAATACGCTGGATTAACTAGAGCAGATATTTTAAACTGTAATTACAATCAATGCCTGTCTTTGGTGGCTAAATCCAAGTATACAGAATTTTAATGTCTTTGGTGGCTGAATCCAAGTATACAGAATTTTAATGTCTTTGATGGCTAAATCCAAGTATAAAGAATTTTAATGTACATGAGGACTGCGTATAGCTTCCAGAGCTTTCTTTACGCGCGTGAAATTTTAGCATTTTAATTAACCGATTTTTTTAATTAGCCGAAATTACACTGCATTCAAATCTCATAGTTGGCTTGCCTTCAACAATGACGATGACATCATATTGCTCAAAGACCTTCGACAAGGCCCACTTGTAGTGTCTGGACAGCTGGTAGTACCCGATCAACATCGCATTCTTCTCCATGATAGAGATTTTACTCTGGTCAGGCTGCTGCATTGAAGAATGAATAAGAAAGAAGAACCTGAGTAGAGTTAACTTGTTAATCTTAGCATTTCAATGTTTGGCATAAAATCAACAAGCAGGAGAGGAATGGTGAAAGAACACACATTCAATATAAATGACATTCTTTAAAAAAAAAATATCCAATAAATAAATAAATCATCATGAAATTCAAAAAAATTACTGCTTTGATATCAAATCGGAAGGTTGATTCTGAAGTCATTTAATATAGGCTGCGGTGGTAGGGACGTTCGCCGACGGGCGATGGAGTGGGGAGAGGGAGGGGCAGATATAGGGTCGTTTCTGGAGAGGGCCCAGACGGACGACTACCCGACTTTAACGGCTCTTCAACTGTATTTTAATGTTTTTCACCGTATTGGATTGTATTTTAATGCATTTTAACGTATGGCAATGGACTCTAATGTATTTTAATGTATTTCTTTGTAATTTGATGTATTTTAATGTATTTTAATGTATTTATTGTAATGAGATAATTGCTTTAAAGACATAAAGCTGCCAAGTTTAAATCAGTTAGCCAATATTACTCATATAGGGCAATATCAAGCATGAACTAACAAACCTTAAACATTTGGTCTTGTCTGAAAGTAAGGGCTACATTAGAATACCTTAACATGCGGAGCCACGACAATATTTATATTTACAATATATGATAAATACCAATAAGTACAATTTCTGAAATATGACAAATTTCATTTTCAAGCATCACAGACGTCGTCAATCCTAAATATATTTAGCACAGTATGAAAAAAATAGTGATTTGCAGACGGGTGCAAATCATACGCTTAATTTTAAACGAGCAGGGTTAGCATTACACTTAAAAATCGACTACGACGTCGTAGGCCTTTAAATGCTGAGCACTTAATGTTGCACTACGCCTGTTTGGAAGGCGCAGGCGTAACGCCACGACCTTTTTTTGCATGCTAAACCGAATCCAGACCATAAAAACCTGCAAGTGCAGAGACGTGTGGTCCGCATATTTCTGTATCATTCTCGTGACTGAAGTATCGTTGCAGTCCTGCGAGACAATGATCTCAATAGTTACTCCTGCTGGAAGGTACTCCACTGCGCTGTATCTACAACAAAACGGCCATATATAGTTACTACACTACAGTTATACTGCACAACTCCGAAATAAAAACGTTGCACCGGACCAACGCTATTATTAATTTCTAATAAAGACATTGCACTGAATTAAGCAACTCTTTAACCTCAAAATCTCGTCCTTCCTTTTACCCTCCTCTTACCCCCTCATCCACCTCTAACTTGTGGGGCGGTAAAAGAGTCGAGGGACTCTGGGGGACTCTCCTACAGCCCCCAGAAGCCCCTGTGGGGCCCGCTAACCACCGCAGAGGCCCCTTCGGGGTATACATGTAGTAGGCCTACTGCCTATTATAGCCTTCATTGGTAGGCTAACCTACAGCAGTGAAGGCTACAGCAGCATAGCTGCTGTAGCCTACAGTAGGCTGCATGCCTCTCTTATAATTAATATCGGTCGTTAAAAAGAAGAAACGCGAATTTTATTATTACTTTGCCGCCATGTTTGCCACGAAAAGAACGCAAACAAGAACTGAGAGTTAGGAAGGAAAGAGTGACAATTAAGTTTTTTTTGGAAGCCGCAGCCACGGCGCATTTCTTCTTTTTTAAGTTGGGACCAATACTATTTTATAATAATAATTTTGGAATAAATCTTACCCAATGATATTGCAATGTTCTTCAGATATTTTCTTATTTCGTACACAATTAAATCAAAAATGCTTTAAATATATAATTTCTAAATGCTAAAGGAACAGCAGTAACTAGATTGCAGAACATTATCACAAATATTAAAGTTTGTTACACAGAAACAGATGTCATGTAGTCAGCGCTTACTTGATCAAATTGGTGAGAGTCGTCTCGAGATATTCAGGTCGATTGCAAGCAAGGACTAGGATTGGAAGTACTAATGTTTCTGCAACCAAAATCCAGCCAAACATGCATGCATGTATGTATTTATACCGCACTTGTCATGCACTAAAAAATGTCATGTAAACGTAAATTGGAAAAATATCATTTGCTTGAATTGCACGTGCGAGAATGCATATAAAAAATTTTTTAACGAACATGGCAGTGCCATATTTTGCAACCATAATCAGAATCGCCTTTTCTTTTTCTACAATAAAAACTTTTAAAAAAATGGACCTGTCACATATTGTACAACACACACTCGATATCATAGCCGACCTACAGTCAATGCCGCAGACTTTTTATTATACAAATAACTTAATCACGCATTCAACACATGTAAATACAATTAGAATATATTTATATCATAGATCAAGATGCATAGTCAACCGTTTGTTTCTAGCTCAGCTTTTGTAGCAAGGAACTGTTCAAACAGTGCTCTGCTTTCTCCAAGCTGTCCAGCTATATCTTGCTCAATGTCAATCATCTTGAGCCCCATAGCCAAACTCTCCGGATCCAGAGGCTACAACGATTCAATTACTAAATTACATTCAATTTAATACTATCAATTTTCTGACATCAGATACACAAATATAGCCTCTCCATTGCTCACGCCACACTATTTTAAAATCAATGCAAATTTTACGCAATGTGGAGCGTATTGTACTTAATTCAATTGATTTGCATAATGTATTTTATGAATGATGTGGCAAAAGTGGCGTGATAGAATGCACTAATAATCATTTCTTTATTTCGCCACTAAGGCAGACAGTGGTAACAAACATAAACAAACAGCATCAAAAAACACACAGAAGCAACGAATGAAGAAAAAATTAATTGCTCTGACTAAATTGAAATTGATGATTCAAAATGAGTCCACGTTTTACGCTTAATGGACAACCAACTATCTGCAGGTACAATATTATACTTCAGCATTACAGCACAATGTTCCGAATAACCGAGCCATCGGAATAGCATTCCCGCAGTGGAACCTGATGCCAGACTCAGTTTCTGCATAAAAGATAGGCATCGACAATCCATTTGATAACTGATAGGTAAATACCCACAAAAATTGACATTGGGCAATCACCGATTGGTCAAAGGTGACAAACAATTTGACAAAAGATGCGTTGTAGGCATAGTTAAAACTAGACATTTGTTCAGCTTTTATCTTCAAGGCCTCT
>JAQIWG010005235.1:0-14805 GCA_034695025.1 Chamaedrilus cognettii | reverse complement strand
ATCACTCAAGTCAGACTAATCACTCAAGTCAGACTAATCACTCAAGTCAGACTAATCACTCAAGTCAGACTAATCACTCAAGTCAGACTAATCACGGAAGTCAGATGATGGGTCACCTTAAAAGCTTTGACAAAGCGCACAAAGACGGAGAAGAACGCGGCCGGAGCAAAGGTCTTGGGATTCTCTCCAAAGTACTCCACCACCGCTGCATACGCGTCCTGCAGCGCAGCAGAGTTCAGCAGAGTATACATCAGCATAATTCATTTCAACAGAGTTGAGCGCAACAGAGCTATTGGAAAACTCGACATATGTCAGGAAAGTCTTTTCGGAGAGTAGTTGTCATTTGCTTTAAACTAAGTCGCTTTTGCTTATCATTGAATTGTATCTTATTTGCGTTATAAAAGCAATAAATATGGCAAAATAACATACGAAAAAATTATAACGCTCACTTGTGCCGCCTTATAGTCGGCCTTCAGCTTATCCAGCTTGCCCTGCGCCGTCAGACCAAACTCCTCCAAATGCGGGGGGCACGTCTCTCCACTCACCCCCCCCACCCTCGCCTCCCTCTCCCTCCTCATCGCCTCCATACCGCGCTCCAGCTCGGCGATGTCGCCTGTGATGTTGTCAAGTGACACGGCGGCGGCCTTCTCGACGAATGGAAGCTCGAGGTCAAAGTTAGAGAGGTCGGGAAACTGCACTTGAACGGTCTGGACGATGTAGTGGAGGAGGGAGAGGCGCTTGTCCGTCGACTTTGTGTCGAGCAGCTGAGGAAAATTAAGAACATGTCAATGCTAACTTTTGTGAGAGGCAAAAGTTTTAAAACCCGAAAATCGAGTCACTGCAGAATTCAATCTTGTGCGGCCAGCTATACTGTTACTAAAGCTGTAGCATACAGTTTATATAGGCCCCATACTACAATTTACATCGGCACGATCATAATTCTGGCTTGCAGAAAATAATTCTTCAAAATAACCGTTCACAGCAGAAAACCAGTGCTGACCTATAACATACTCAGTCATGCATCACTTAAATACAAGCAACTATCGCTCCGATCTCTGCCAATCTGTAGCCTAATAATTAACTAATCAGGTCAGGGTCACTCACACTCACAATACAAATCTCAACTCACGTTGTCCAGAGCCTGGAGCTTGAAGCCGTACGCTGAGCCGCGCTTGGCGCTGTTCATGTAGTTACCAAAGGCGAGGATCACCTGACGCAGAAATAGACATACGTTTCCTAGTTAATCCACAGACTAAGCAGCCTCAAAAATTTCAGTCTCAATTCGCTGTTTTCGCAGCTTTCTCATTTGCGTAGTATGAAGTGCTTAGGACAGCGATTTAAATTACATAAAGTAAATACGTATAAGTTATGAGATATGATTATGAACCAACTATACTTAAAAAATGGCAGAAGATGTTCAATTTTTCATTTTCCTCGAAGAAGCTAGTTTACATTTACCCCGGGCCTAATGTTCCAAGTATGTAAAGAATAAACACAAACCTCCAACAGTTTCTTGATCTTGGCAGATTTTTTAATGGATATTGCGGAGGCGGTAACGGCATTCAACTGCTGCAATACAAATACAAACTACATGCAACCCATCAGCATACAAGGCATAACATTGAATTTTGATGGCATAAATTTGAGAACAAATATTGAGCGCTTCAATGTTTCAAAAACATCAATTCAAATTTTCTGCTAACTTAAGTTAATCGATTTTAGACGACAGATCTAGAGAAGGTGATCAAACTTTAATGATTTCATGCAGCATACTGTTTGATCGAGGATTTTATGCAAATGCTAAAGCCCCTTTTTATTACAAATGATTTATAAATTCCTTGCCTATTTTCAGAGTGCACATCATGATCAAATCATTTCTAAATTAGCTAAACAGAATTAAGTTATTAACCTGTTGTAATCTACTGCTAAACAAAAACTATAAACAAACTAGAAGGCGACTTTGCCAAAGCTCGCGGTATAGAATCAAAGAGAGACTGACCGGTTGGATGTGAAGACAGGAGTTTGCAAACTCTCCGACGTATCCCATCACCTGAAGCTTCTGAACCAGCCGTTCCACCTTCATCAACTGCGCACGCCACCAGGGAGAACTGACCCAGCTCAGCAACTCACACTCAGCATATTTAAAACTTGTATAATAAAACAAACTTGAAATATGTAGTCACGCCAATTAAGAACAATGCTTTCACTATCCTGAACTTGCGGAATGCATCCAGAAATTATAGTTAACAGCAAACGTTTGTGCATAAATCACCAAGAGCTCACAGCAGCAAGAGCACTCAGCAATCGCACTTAAAATAAGCGCACAGGGTTTTATTGCCTACTCATACGATATACAATCTCGTTGTGGAACAGAAACAGAGATATAGCATAGAGGCGAATAGAAACATTAGCTTTCTTAGCATTACTCAATGAATTTACTCATATGCTCAATTTCACTCTCACTCATATACTCAATTTACTCTATGAAATTACTCAATGCTAACAGCATTGTTACTCATGCAGATAGAACGTGTCCGGCAACTGTGACACCAATCTGCAATATACAACAGACCAGTAGAACTGTGTGCCGTTGTCAATTTAGCAACTTTCGGACACAACCACACTCGAAGTTTGTTCGTGGTCGTGTTTGGCTGTTGCATTTGTAAGCTATCAATTTCAAAAGATAAACAAATTTGCCAAATCATTAGAAATAGCACGACAGTCCCTTAGCTAGTGCCAGGTTAAATTGAAACAGAAATTAAATTAAAATCAAACTGAGCTCGCAATTTTAAAAACTGACAAAGCAGTGATAAACTTAAAACCAACTTGTTAATTTTGAGTCTAAATTCCAATGATAGTAATTTTTTTAATCATTAAAATTTATCAGATGAAATAATTGGCTAATGATGCCAATTATTTCAACGACTAGCTGTCACCAGATATATTCTTATGCAATTAATTACATGCACTCACGGCCAGCACAAACTTGTCCTCGTCAGCGAGCACTTCAATTGGCTTGCGCTCTGTCTCGTAGTCGGTCAGTAGACGCTGCTCCTGCTCATTGGGTGCCATCTTGAGAATGATCTCGACTCGTTCCACCGGCAGAGCCTTCAGGTCGAGGCTGGAAAACACCAAGTTTTTTATTTCTCGAGGGGTCAACTGGGGATATTTGTTTTGAAAATGATTTTTTTTTAATGGACCATTGGATATTTGTTAAGGTAATTTCTGCCAAAAATGCGATTAATTATATTTTCAGCTGAGATCCAGAATCTTAGAATAATTCATTGCGGTCTACGGATCCGACAGATCAGAATGATAACAAGTTACTAATTTAAATTATCCTTAATATTATATTATTAATAAAATTCAATCGTCATTAATCAAAGATCAATTGTATCGAGGATAATTACCCCAAATTATCAAACCACAAGCTCGCTTATTACAGTAACGAAGTTCATACCTGTTTATTGCGTTCACTATCTCGTCGTTGGTCATACCAATCTTTCTTCTCGTTATGGCTGCAACAGCAAATAAAATAATAATAAAAAATAACAATCATCATTTTTGACGTCCATTCCTATGCGCTACAGGCCAGCCTGTCACACCGTGTCCATGTTTATACAGGTTAGACGCTTATATTGGAGCTGGGTTTTTAAGGCTGGATGCCCTTCCTGTCGTCAACCAGAATAATAAATTGCCCTGGACGATGATTATCAGCTAGCGACACTTGTGTGTTAAATAACCTCGCTGAAGGGCCTGCAATGCCATGGTTTCATAGTTGCCGGCGCCGGGACTCGAACCCAGGTCCTCTGGACTCCCAACACCTTAACCACACTATATTATATTATTATTCATATATTCCAGTCCACCCAAAGGAAATAAGCGTGTAAGAAATTAGGCGAAAAAAATACGACCTGACGAAAAAAAGTCTTTTGACAATTTTTTTCACGACCCAGATCCCAGATCGGACGCAAGTCCAACCTATGTTTCGTGTGCGGTTGGCGTCCAGCAGCGACAAAGTCTCAAAGCGCCGGCTGGCGCGTCGCTCAATCTTCGGAGTCAGGCTGCCGTTAGACGAGTCAGTGGTGCTGTCCTTAGTCTCACCCCCTCCGGCGGCCAGAGCGTCGCCCAATCGAAACGTCTCTTCAAATTTGTAGAAGTCAAGCACCTGGAAACGTTTCAAATCAATGATTTTTGTGCTTCAAAGACTGTTAACGTAGCAAAAAAGACAATTAGTCCACAGAAAAGCTCGTTCTTCTATAGTTGATCTTTTGCGACTGGCCCGGGAAACTCTAGCTGCAGTGCTCTTATTACCCCGGTCTGCAGGGGTAGTTTCGGATAAAATCACAGGCTCTACTTTCCTTTAAGAAACAGTGCGACGGTGGTCATGGTGTTGTGATACAAAGCATTAGCGGAGAATTAGAATCTCGTTCTTTCATCCTTCTTCTTCCTCTACTGCCCTCTTCAGTCCTCTGCTGCCCTGTTCAGTCCTCTGCAGCCCTCTATGGCGCTCTGCAGCCCTCTGCAGCCATCTGTAGCCCTCTGCAGTCCTTGCAGCACTTATTTCGTCTTCTTTTCTACTTACTCTTCCTCTACTGCCCTCTTCAGTCCTCTGCAGCCCTCTACGGTGCTCTGCAGCCCTCTGCAGTCCTCTGCAGCACTTATATTTAGCAGTTTGACATACCGTACCAAACAATATATCCACCACAAATATACTCCTGACGTTCTTTGCATATTCAACTGCTAAAATACACTAAAGATAATTAGAACTTGCGCATTATACAAAGAAGCTATGCATAACATCATATTATATAGGTACCTTGTAGAGTTTCTCGTCGTCGATCTCCGAGAAGATCGTTCCCTTGACCTGGTTCGACTTCATTGCGACCCAGTTGAGCATCGGCATGCGATACTTTGGCTGCAGCTTTGTCTTGGCTATTGACACACACACACACACACGCACTTGTCATGTATGTTCACACACCACAGATGAAAGGGCGGAAGAAAAAGGGTGGACCCTAACCCTAGCTTTTTTGTAGCCTAGTATAGTCACATTTTTCGTAGCATAGCGTAGTTCATTTCTTCCATGGCGCAGCGTAGTTCCTATTGCGGTTTTCCAAACTAAAAGCTCTTTAAAATACATCACGACAGCATACTGTAACATTTAATGACACGCTGCGCTAAAAAAATGAACTACGCTACGCCACGAAAAAAATTAACTACGCTATGCTACGAAAAATTTGACTATGCTAGGCTACGAAAAAAGTCCTTTTTCTTCCGTCCTTTTTCTTCTGCCCGTTTTTTCTTCCGCCCTTTATCTTCCACCCTTTTTCTTCCATCCTTTTACTCCGCCCTTTTCCTTCCGCCATTTTTCTTCTGCCCTTTTTCTAGGGTTAGGCTAACTATGAAAAATTAACAACAAAGCTAAGGTTTGGGTTAGGGTTAACCTATCCCTAACACTAATCCTAACTCCATCAACACTAATCCTAACTAACACCAACACTAACTCCATCAACCTAACTAACACTATCAACCTAACTAACACTCCTAACTAACACTAACTCCATCAATAACAATACCAATCCTAACTCCCTCACATAACACTAATCCTAACTCCAAAGACCTGCCATGTGGAAGAACACTGAAGAAGAAGTACATCAACATAACTAAATTTAATCGATCGTGTAATTCAATCGTTTTTTCATTGTATAAATCACTTATACTATGTTTAATATAAGTATCAGCGAATACAACCATCATGTTATTTATCAGCGTACTCAAGCAAAAAGAAACAATAAAACACACCCGGTAAAGCTGCCGCCGCAGCCATTCCCGGCGGGGGCGGTGGTGGTGGGGGCTCCATGGAACCTGGTGGAAGAGGGGGTGGCGGGGGCGGCGGCTGAAATGCGGGGGGTGGGGGGGGAGGGGAGGGGTGCATCGCGACGGCAGAGCTCCACGAGTCTGTGCTCGGGGTCGGCGAACCTAAAACAAACAACACAACTACGATAATAGTAATAATAATAATGTTGGGTTCAACGTCCGTTTTGATGTCACGTTGTACTGGATGGGCAAAACGTATTTCAGACTTTGGAGGTCTAAAAATTCCGCAGTTTGGTGGCAAATCTAATGCTCAAATATAGCAAATTAAAGAGAAATACAATACCAAATAACCAGGATATCAAATTTGATATTTGCGGGCTGCATGTTATGCATACAGTCAGCGCCGTACACGCCATCTACTCTATTTTGTAATATAAACAATGACATCATTATGTCACTGCTGTCTTCTTTTACCTGCGAACAGAGAAGGATCAAATGTGGATCAAAATTAAGCCGACACCAGTTGACTTAGGATCTCAGTTAAGCCGAGTTACATTCACGGCTCACCCCTAGAGCTGGATGGAGCCGTTAACCGGTTGAGCTGCTGCTCCAGCTGAGCCAGTCGGCTCTGAGCCTGCTGCTCCATGGCGGCCATGCTTTGTTTCAGAACAGCCAGCTCGGAGCAGTGGAGCACGCATTGAGCGGCGAGCGTGTCCTTGTCGCAGCAGAGTTCAGACAGGCTGCGCTCCAACTCAGCTACAGCAAAAAACTTCATAGATAACTTTACTTCATCACAACTGAGTAAACGATATATAAACAAAAAATCAGAAATATCGCTGGAAACTCACACTATGTTCATATTTAAAATAGTACATCCCATTTTACAAATATTTCATATTTTATGAATATGCTTTCTTATTATCATGGCAAAACAAATGCGAGACATACATGTAGGCCTAGGCCTTTAATCACAAATCAATACTGATTGATCTTCTGACTGAAGTTATTTACAAGGGCTCCCCCTGTCATTGCGGGAGATGTTGACATATCGATATATAAATAATATTGGAATTTAAATGATCTATCTAGCTCTTTCAACACCAGTGATGTAATCCTGGTCTGAATTGAATGAAACTGAACAGCCTACCAATTCTTGAGAGCGCTGCATCTTCAGCCTGCTGTGCCTTCTGCTCAACCTGTAACCCATGTCACATAACATCCCGTTAACCTGTGAACTGCTTGCCCAGCTAAACTATCAATAACAATAATGTCAGGTTTAATGCCCATTTCATCACCTGAGGGCAGCATTGGAGCTCAATCTCCAGCTAGAGGGACGCAAGCTGTTCCAGTGGACAGTTCTAGGTGTCCGAGTCACGTATCTGGCCCGATATTAAAAGGTTGTCATAAGCCAGGATTCGGTTAGGGTTAGGGTGCAGCACTGAGGGTTTGGACGCCTCAAACCTGTTCAATCTCCAGCTGGAGTGCTGCGAGTTGTTCGAGAGCGGCGTTCTTGGTGTCTGAGTCGTTGATGAGCAGCTGGACGTCAATGAGGTTGTCGAGGTAGGCGTTGACCTGAGTCAGCAGCCTCTCACTCTCTGTGTCGCGCAGCTTCTGCGCAACACACACAACCATAGCAAAAAATTATAATAACTTTTAGAGCGCCGTAACATGACCGAAGTCATCACAAAAGTGCTGCGTCTTTTTTCACTCTGTCCTATATACACACACACGACACCCAGCATTTTTTTCTAATCTTTACTACGCGTATCTAATATACGTACTTCGTGCAGGTAGTCGTGGAGGCCGAGCAGCGCAAACTCCTGCTGGAGGTGCACGCGATGATTCATGTCCTCCACCGAGTGGACCGCGATGTTGATGAACTGCATGCACGCTACCTGCACCGGACACCGACGATCAGAGCAAGTCAAACTTAGCCCTGATGCAAGAAATGATAACTTTTGCTAAGAACAAAAATTATAACCCACAAATCGAGTCCTTTATGCTGTAAATATGAAATTAAGAGAATAGTTCCTAGCTGATGCTGGCCTACGATTACAACCACTGTTGATCAAACTTCAACATCGTGGTTCACCGATTCATCAATCACCATGAATAAAACGGTTAATTCACCTTTCAAGCAAATAAGTTGAAGAGTGGGCGATTTGGAGAGAATGCAAGGGCATGCATGGTGAGCAAGCGGGAGGGGGCATGTCGACCGATCATCCCAAAAACAAAAACATCAAAAGCAGAAAACGGTATGGCAAGAAATTCAGACCATGAAGTCGATGTAAAACTCTTCCTGATTCTTGAAGTACTGCACGAGCGTCTGAAACCTGCACTTCTCCCCGCACACCTGCGCAGTGATGGAAACGTCTGTTTTATTCTCGAGTAAACATACGCTCAGATGAGCGCGCAATCACACAGAATACAACAAATGAAATAAACCTGCGAATCAAATGAGGCTTAATACTCAATGCTCCTTACAACGCAGCCTAGCTCTTAACCTGTTCTGTTTTCTTTTTGTATTCTAGGTCCGTGTGTAGCGCAAAGACTATATACAGTCCGGTTCTGTGCAAGGGAGCCGCACAGAACCGCTCCCCCTTCTTTAGTTGCCTTTTACGATTCGCCCGGGAAGCTCTGGGCTGCAAGCCAATTCTTTGTTCCCCAGTTTGCAGGGAGTAGAATTCAACCTAACATACAATTTAGTTCTGGGGCAGGATATTTGTCAACGCTTTAGTTAACATAATTCACAGCATTATTCCTATTGCAATATTCCAACGAGACCGGTAACACTTGCCTCCTTGAAGTTGTCGAAGGCTGCGAGCATGATGGCGTGTCCTCCGGACACGAGGCAGACCGCGGCGAGCAGCTCCAGCACCAGAGCCTTCGTCCTGCACAAGATAAGAACAGCAAGCACTACCAACCTTGCTCTGGTCTAATGTGTGATGCAATGTCTGATATGACATCACAGGAACCCTGCTCTGTGCGGGTGGGGTTGAATGCTAACGACCGCGTGTAGTAACGAAAACTATTACGATCAGGTTCTGTGTAAGAGGGCTGCCACAGAACCGCTCCCCCCTCTTCAGTTGTCTTTTATGACTCGCCCGGGGAGCTCTGGGCTGCAAGTCCATTCTTTGTTCCCCGACTTGCTGGGGTAAACCCTGCTCCGTGCCATGTCAGTCCCGTTCATATAAAGTGTTAGGCAATGTCAGGCAAGTTTCAGGTAAGCGCATCAGGCCTAAACTTTACAAAAAAATCATTATAACGATTTGAAACCATTTTCAAACTATTATTTTAAAGTAGCAGATTGAATTTTACTCGCGTAGTTTCACACTAGTTTTACTTAATTAGAATTAAGACTTACACGTGCTGCCACGCGTGTAATAATTTAATATTTTTTTTGTCTTATTTGGCACCGAACTGGCCTTAGTGCGCTGCTGCGCTAGACTCAAATATTTGATTGGTCGCTAGCTGTGTTGGGGTTAAGAGCTACCTGAGACTGGAGTGGTTGAGGCTGAGAGTGATGAGGTTGATTGCCTCCTTGTGTGCAAACACCAAGTTGAACCCGTACTGCAATGAAACGACAGTCATTCAATAAGTCAAATTCTCTCAATGACACGTCTTGCAAATACACTGATTGACAAAAATCTTTAAATTGCAAACTTTCTACTTGTATAATAGGAAGTATCCAAAAAATAATTTTTTGGTATAAAATTCTGAACATTAACTACACTGTAGATCGGCAGTTACTGAGTTATCCTTGATTATATTGATTATTTCTGCCATATTTCATATCTGAGGCCTATATCATGTTTACGGCCAGACGTACAGTAGGTATAAGCCTTATTGGAGAGAAATCCTCCTTCGTTTAACCTACCTGCCTTGCATTGTGGTTGCCACTAATTTGCATTTTATATGTATATTAAAGCAATAAGAAAAAAAACAAAAAACATAAAACATACACAAAACAAAGATCCAATTAGAAGTTAACCCTTAGTAGGTTTCGCAGCATTATAGTGCTTCAGAATTGATGAAAATTACTTGAAATGACTCCACCATGCTAATACATTTTACATAAAGTAGCAAACAAGGGGCAAACAAAATAGACAAACAAACGGACAAAACGAACAAACAAACAAATGAAGAAACAAATAGACACACAAACAAACGGACACACAAACAAGCAAACAAACAAACGGACAAACAACCTGGTGGTTCATGATGGCGCGCAGACACAGCACTCCCACATGCACGTCCTCAATCGCCGTCGTGAAGCCCTGTCTCGACAAGGAAGTCTTCAGCCGACCGGACGACGAGAACTTGGACGTGATGACGCTGTAGACAGAACTGCGCCCTGACACGGTGCCGACTGTGCCAATCGACACCGCGTCATCGGCCTCCGACACCTGCTGCTGCTGCTCACACCTGTGTGACGCGTCGGTTTAAGGACCGTGTGGGTTTAAGGATCGTGTGGGTTTAAGAACCGTGTGGGTTTCAGAATAGTGTGGGTTTAAGAAGTGTTAAGGCGTGAACTATTCAGTGCCTCTGGGCCAGGCAGAAAACCGTTCTTCCTTCATCAATCCTCTCACAACACACCGGGAGACTTCTGGGATCAGAAACAATGTTACTTTCCCCGATCTGCAGGGGTTTAGATTCACAGGGTTACAGGAATAAATTAAGAAAATTCACACTACACTTCAATCTGTTGAGCACTGAGCGAATGTAATATTCACACAGGCAGTGAAGAATTCAAAGCAGGATAAAAATATCGCCACTGACCGCATGGTATCTTGGCTGGTGGAGAGGTAACTGATCAAGACGTCCAGACCACTGTGGCGCTCACTGAGGAAGTCATACACCCATCTGCGCACAGCAACACTGCGCATACAGCATTCACATATACATATCTTTTATATAATTTTAATTTTTCTGTGATTTTTCATAATTTTCCCTTAATTTATGAATTGGGGCCATTAACAATTCATAACCCATAGGAACAGAACTTGACAAGTTGACAAGCCTGTATAAAGAGGGCATTTATACTCAGCATATCATCAGTATATCATTGCAAGAATTGATATATATATCAGCGATAGATTATTGATATAATATCAATGCCTGTAATGATATATTGAACATAGCCGCTTGCTCGTCACCTTGTCAAGTTCTGTAGCCTATTAATGATTTGACTATCGTTGATCCTACTTCAGCAACTACAGAAGAGAAATCCAGATAAACAGAAGATCAATCCTGCAACAATTGTCAAAGATAAATCAAAAAACTTGGCTCAAATCTAACTGCTCATGGTAATGCAATGACACTTTGATTGACACATACATCTGCATCGATTACACTTGACTATGATCTCACCCGTACAAAGATGGCGTGAGTACAGCCTCTGATCCGGGCATGCCATGCAGCATTATAAAAATAATGAATAGCCATAAAAGCATCAAACGCACAGGCCCACTAATAGCTCAAGTTGCAAGTCACGCCTTCTATTTATGACTCGGCACATACAGCGTATAATTATTGAGATTAAATGCATGCTAAAGCGACGATATATGAGAACTAAGTACTAACAACAATCGATCAATGTCAGCAGGTCAAAGATCTAATTGCCAATACAGCAGTAGGTGCGATGTATACTATATAAGGCCAGAATAAATAATTATCTGGCACAGGGTCAGCAGCTAACAAAATTGTATGCTTAACAGCCTTGCTGAAGGGCTTGTAATGCATGACTTTATAATTGACACCGGAGCCGGGACTTGAACTCATGTCTCTGGGACTATCGTCCGACACCTTAACCGCTACACCACAGCGCCTCGCCGTGGTGTACCACACACACCGCTATACTGCCTTCCATAGAATACTAATTAATAGCAACACAGTATTATACTTCAATTAGGGCCGGTTTCTCCAACATGGATTTAATGATGGATTTAATGATGAGCCCTTAGTCTATTACGTTTTTGTCGCACTTATCCTATATATTTTATTTCTCTACTAAACGTTCTGTTATTGATACATGCAAGTAACAAGAAGCACGAGTTATTAAAAGCCACACAGTTAGGCCCCGTTGTTCAATAGAGAGTTATTTGGTTTTAAATAATCATAGAACAAAAATGACGTCACGATCCAATCAGATCTCGCATATTAGATCCAGGATTGTTTCAATAACACGCCAATATTGGAGAGTTATTCAAATAATCCTGGATTGTTCAACTATAGTTCAAATAACTCTCTATTGAACAACTGGGCCTTAGTCAGCGACTGACTCACTGAATGTTATTGGTGCGTAGTGATATCTCCAGATCTCGCAGGGTCTGTGTCGATGTAGCCTCGCTTGTGTCCTTCCGCTGAAAGAAATAGTTCCAACACCACAATAGCACCCGCACATCAAGACAAATCCATAGGCTAAACGCTGCGGTTAACAAAAGAATTAGAAATTCAAATTAGATAAAATCTCAACACTATTTAAATACCACAGCAAAGAGCCAAGATATTCAAAATATTTTGAGGTATTGAAACCTCAAAGTATTCTGAACATCTTGGCTCTTTGCTGCGGTATTTAAATTCAAAAGCAACTTAGCGAATAATACAATGTATGTGTACAAACTGTACACGCAGGTCCGTTGATTTGTACCCATCATTAGCAAAGTTATTGTAGACCTACATGAAATGGTCCACCTGCCTACTGGCTGTGCAAGTCATTTATAAAAACAACTTAATTCTTTTTCCATTATGAAACAAATGTTACCCTATTACAACAGATCCATAGAAAAGGGTAATTAAAATCGGTACTAATGATTATTAAAGAAAGTTGGATTTTTAGCAAGCAATTCAGTGCAAGCAATGATTTTTAAAAGATGAAAGTACAAAATGGTAATTCAATCGTAAATAACAAATCAATACGCTTAGTGATCAATGGTAAACAAATAAAATACACCAATGCTACCTTTGATCCTTTCACTGTCAGCTGGGCTAGGTAGGCCTTGAGCTTGCTTACGTAGAAGTCTGGAGGCTGCTTGGCCGATCGAAGTTCCTGAAATAGTGCAACCGTGATTACGCAATAGTGATTACGCAAATAGACTACGCAATAGTAGCAAACACTTATTGCACACTGGTTTATCATTGAATGCAGATTTGATGGAGCGAAAAAAATAATAAATGGCCATTGCATTGGTAGAATAATTTTAATACTTTTCAAAATTTGAACGACTTCTTAAGAGTTTAAATGTTTATTTTCTGCGTTTAATGTTTAATTTAGATGCAAAATGACAGAATTATTGTCATCTGATGCGCCAATCATAAATCACATGACATTAGCCAATCATTGAGTATCTTCTATATAATAACAATAATAATAATAATTACTATTATTATGCGATAGCTGGCGTGGCCCGATGCAGCACAGATATCATTCAAACAATATTCCATATTTTATATGAAAGTTATACAAGTCACAGAATATATCTCAGAGATATTTGCGTGCAGACCTGGTCGCAGATGAGTTCCCACTTCTTGTCGTCCGGATAGCCGTCGAGTAACTTGAGCTTATCGGCCGGTAGATCCATCGTAGCCTGCTCACAATTACCGTAGATATTAAATCTCTGCGCTGGACCAAATAGCTCTAGTAGCCTAATGCCCTTACCTAATAATTAACGCGCAATAACTGCATATACCGGTAGTCGTTAATTATTCGCAGAATTTTATTTAACTACTCTTGATAGAGCTGTCCGAATATTATTCCAAATGTAAATACAAATGTGAATCTAACTTGACCAACGTTGCTAGCAGCACATTACCGTGGCTCTTAACATCACCGGTACCAGTACCGTACTGGTACGTACCACGGCATTGTGAAATCTACGATTTAGTTCCCTCTTGTCGGCGGGGAGGGGTTGTCTGAGGGTGCTGGCCCTGAGGTCCCCGGCGGTAGGCTCCCCCACCATCACAAAACCCGACATTTCGTCTCCTGAAATTGTAAAACGACACAAAATCTACTGAAAATGATTAGCATTGTCAAAATACCACAAATCAATTAGTCTATCAATGCCAAAGCTAGGCTACTAATTAAAGGCCTCCGCCGTCTACAGTAGCCTATTAAAGTTTCAATTAAAATTCAACGTCTAAATTTTTATTGCTCCTCATTTTGGATCTCTGTTTCCGTAGCTATTATAAGCTTGAAAGAGCTATCTGTAAACATTTACATCAAGAACACCACTACCATACACAATATATTATTTTTGAATTTATACATTGTGATCTTGACCATGGTCACATCGCCACCTTCATTTTTTCTTTTTATATATATACTGCCAGCTACAAGAAGAACATTCCCTAGAAAAATCAGAGTGGAATCTCTGGTAGATTTGTCACAATAATGAATTCACTGTAGCACTCAAAATAGAAAAAGTTCTGTCCAAAATTGTTATTGTATATAAGTTCGGTAGCGTAACAGATAATTAGTTAAAATCAATGATTTTGAAGCTATACATATTATGATTAGTATTACGTAGTTAGTGTTCGCATGCTGCCAAACCTTCCACGCGACGCCAAATCGACCAGTTGCCGTTGTAGGATTGACCTTCGTTAGGATGTCTTCAGCCCTGATAACTAGAACATCGCTTTGATCAGGATAGCTGAATGACTTGCTTGGTCCATGTGGATAGAGAAAACTCAACTCACTTCCACTTTGCTAGAATCTGGCAAAGTTTTCATAACGCATGCCAGCCACCAGTGACCATCGTACTGTGCTGTTACGTAGCCGATGATGGACGTTATCTTCATGACAGTAGTTACAGTATCAGAAGTCAGAGAAATTCTCTCGATTCGTTTTTCAGCACTGCCTGAAAGTCACAAACTTCAACTAGTTGTGAAGATACCGGTACAAAACAGTGTGGCCTATGGGTTCCAGCTATTGTTCGCGCCAGCTCAAACCTTTTCTCAAGAATGCTGGTCTCATGTTCATATTCCGCA
>JAQIWG010005234.1:0-14806 GCA_034695025.1 Chamaedrilus cognettii | reverse complement strand
CGCTGCAGATAAAGGCGCTGCAGATAAAGGCGCTGCAGATAAAGGCGCTGCAGATAAAGGCGCTGCAGATAAAGGCGATAGGCCTGCATGTAACAACAGTCCTACTGGTAATAGCCGTATGATAAGTAAAACGTTTTTGAGAGTGAAGTTCAATCTTTGGTACCGTAGCATTAATGTGTATTAAAATAGTGTACATGATTAATGATGCGTGTTATGCTAAAAAATACACTGCTTTCTAAACAGTTGTGATTCTTGAGTGCGAAGTTGCTTAGATATCCACAAGGTGAAAGGGTCGCTCCACGTTAGCACAAATGCTACTAGGTGCTTTTTGTGACACATAGAACCCATTGTTAGTTAATGTAGGTGTCTAGTACTCTGCTTAATTTTATCGACAGGGGCGTTTGCATTATTACAATATACCGCATTGTGTACACATGTTTTTTTATTATTTAAGTGGCAATTAGCTATGACTATATTCGTCGCTGCGCATAGACAGGCTTGTGACAGTGTGGCTGTTGGCGCTGTAGCCGCTCTGGGATGTAAAACGCCTTTCAATCTTTTGTTTCTGGAACTACAGGGAGTTGACTACATCATATGAATCTGTATTTCACCACGAGAGCAGCATCACAAATACAATTTAAATCAATAAATCTAAGAAAAAGAAAGACAAATGGATATAAGCACGGACTGGCCTACACCTACATGTAGGAATTCACATGAAAACGTTAGGCTATACGGCACAGACGATAAAGCATGGGTTAAACCACAAAACCAATAGAAATTTCTCAATACTACATGTATATCACAGTCTAGCGATGATGGATCAATAAATATATGCCTAGATATAGCATTCAATAACGCTTTGAAAGCGGCCCAAACCGCCCTCTCTAGCCAACCTTGCTTGCATTTAGATCTACAGTAATAGGCCTAAATTGGAATTGGACAATAAGGCTTCTTTTTTACTTAAGAGAAAAAGCAAAATATCCTCATTTCGCGCTCTTATTTTTTTGACTCGATCGATGCCTGTTGTTAAAACATTAACTTGAATGGTGCTTGAACTTGATAAATTTCATTAACTTTTGTTACTCGTTTGTTTCCTTTTAAGAAATTTAATAACATGTGGTACATTTGACATCATTTAGTACAACATTAGGAACTTTATAAGGTAATATTTGTGCGTGTTTTTCTGTGTTTATCCGTGGTGTCAAAGTTGTTAAAGGAAGGATACTTTGTTTGACACCGGAACCAGCGCACACTCATTCCAGTCGATCACGGCTGCGGGGTTCCTTGAAAGCGGAAACGTTCTCAGATTCAACCGCCAGATTAATATGAATATGTGGCCTTGCTCTGGGTTTCTTGAGCCTGCAGCCCGCACGCCTATGGGCTGCTAACCTAAGTGCTGCTATGAATAGTTTCACCGCACTATCCACACTATCCTATCCACAATATCCGGTGTTGATGAAACTTGATGGTAGAAAAATGAATCTTCAAGGCTGATCGAGATCAACAGATATGTATTACTAGGAATAGTAGAGTGTGCTCTGTAGTAGTAGGCTGGATTTTTAGCGCTTTGATTGGAGACTGTTGAGTTTTTATTAGCGACTAGTGAGTCTTAATTGCAGACATTTGAGTTTTAATTACAGACTTTTAAGTGTTGATTGCTGAGGCTTGAGTTAAATTGTAGACTGAGTGTTGATTGCAGACTTTTAAGTTTTGATTGCAGACTTTTAAATGATGAGTGCAGACTTCGAGTTATGGTTGCAGACTTTTGAGTTTTGATTACTGATCCAACGCCTTGACAGAATTCTTAGGCTACAGAAATAATTTTAAGTAGATTGATTCACTATAATGATCATCCCCCAAATATTGCTTGTAAAAGTTTCTGCATTATATACTGATCGCATACACAATGCTTCAACTTCTGTTCGTTTTTACCTCCAACTGCACCCTCGTGTTTCACCCTAGCTGGGATTATTAATCATCTGATGTAATCCCATCAAATGCTGAAGCCAGGGTCTAAAGTCAAGGATCGTTCCACGCCAGATGGCGTCAATGGCGCTCTCTCGCTCTCGATCACTTCGCCGCTATCGCCGCCTGGCGAGTGATTTGACTAGCTACAAACAGCGTTACGCATGCGGCACAGTGGATTTTTTGTGAAAGCCAAAAAAACCTTAACCCCAAACGCTAGGCCAAACCTAAGCCTTAAAGCTAATCCTAAAACTCTCTCTAAGCCTAACCTTAACATCTCTAACCAGGCCCTAACCCTTGAAAAAGCACAAATACTGCATTTTTCCACGATTGCGCGTGATCCCTCTCACTTTAGTTTTAAGCATAATTTTTTGCCGCACGTTTAGCCGCGGGTATACAAAACAATGATGTCGAAAGCCCGGCGGTTATCGAACAAAACGCTATTGTTATCCAATTGACACCGAAGCTATTAATAGGTGCAATGATATCGATAGTGGGCAACAGAGCCCGATTGTAGCTAAGCTGGGATGATTTATGGCAGATTTTGTTTTAAGCGTTTCATTGTGTGGCACGCTGACGGTGCGGCCTGGAGTGTAAAAAATTATCCCTGTGTTATCGATACCAGGCCCAGGTCAGACCGGGCCGACCGGTGTCACGCTGCCATGCCCAGTTATTGGTGAATAGGTGGGGGAGGCGATGGAAGCAATTGTCCCTCTCCCAGACACGATGGCGCGAAAAGGGGCGATCGGACTGAGTAGCGGATGCACGGGGGGGGGGGGGGCGGAAGGGGATAATATGTCGATCGCATCACCCCCTAAGTGTTTTTAATTGTTTTTTTAATTTTGTTGACAGAAATTGTTCTTTTCTTAATTTTTCCTTTACTGGTACACCCCCTGATGTCTATTAGGCTTTTTCCTTCATTTTACCCCTGAATTTGTGAGAAACCGGAGCAATCGCATCCCCAAGATAGAAAATTAGTATGCTGATCGAACTTCCTCATGAAAGCTTGAACTTGTTCATTTGGCCATGATAACATGGATGTAATGGATGAATCGCCTCCTTGTTCCAGAAATGATTAAATGAAAAAAATTCAGGTTCTACAAATTGTCATTGTCATAATTATGTTTGAAATGTGGTCATAAGTTTCAGATTTTATGTTTTAGCGTTTCATGACTACCCCTTGTCTTTGTCCGGTTGTGATGGCCTCATTTATGTACATTTCTTAAGATTTTCTGAAATCTTATTCTAACTGAAATTTAAAACAAATAAAATCCCATCGCCGACCGCCGTGACGTCATCATTCGGTTTGTGTGCGACCGTGCAGTTTCCAATAAAAAAGATAAGATTTGTCAAAAATTCTCTTAAGACAATCTTAAGACTAAGATTGTCATAAGATATCTACGTAAATGAGCCCCCTGGTCGATAAGCTCCCCTCCCCCCCCCCCCCCCCCACGAATCGAGACTGATTTCGCCTATATGCTTAGGCTGGATTTTGATGCTTGACGCTCAATGGAAGATGCAGGCTTCTTGTTGCATGCGTTTTATTGGTTTATTGCCTTTGGGATGTTGTATAATGTGCTGGAGCACAATGCTAACAAAAATGCTTCTAGTCGTTCTTTGCTATGAAATCTATGCGCCGCTCGGACTGAACAAATACCGCTTGGTACTCGTTATGGCCGACTGGAAAAGTTCTTTATTTTGGTGAAAAGCTGTGGAGACTTTTGTGGCTTTGGTACGGAGCAAAGAATTTGGACTACTATGAGCCTAGAACGAGTAAGCCAGTAATGTAGCTGCTGGAGCACACGGCACCAAAAAGAGGATTGTCATGAGGCAGCATAACGGGGCGGCAGAGATTATTGGGTGTCTTCTAATGACTGTCGAGAATGAAGCTGATTGATACTAACTTTTGCTGCCCATGGCTACGTAAGTTGCCATGGGCAGCAATTACTTTGAAGATAAAATTTTATTTGCAAATTTGTGGTACAGCAATGAGCAAAAGGTATGCAGCCATCAAAGATATGCAGCCGGCATTAGACAATTTATATCTGTTGGATTTTGACTGTGCAGCAATGTAAGGAATACAAACGGGAAAAGGAATTGTTAAACCTGTCGCTTATAAAATATATTTGGACGATATTTTCTTCATATGGCCTGGATCTTCTGGTGACCTATGTATATTTGAGAATTACTTGAACACTATTACTGAGGGTGTATGAATCAAATTTGAGCAGAATCAAGACGAAATTAGCTATTTGGGTACTGTAATTTATGAAGAAACCATAGAATCTGAAACAAAATTGAATACCAGAATGTTTTTTAAGAAGCGGACACACATCAGCTTCTACATACTAGTTCTTTTCATCCAAAACACACTTGTAATGGCATCTTAAAGTCTCAACTGATACGATACAAAAGGATTAGTTCAAGAAAAACGGATTGTGACAAAACTTCAAAATCTTATTTAATACCCTAATGAAGAGAGGATACACAAGATCGATGCTTAGGAAACAGCAAAAATATGTTTGATTTAATCACAGGGATGACGGAGAGGAATTTTAATACAAAAGGTATTCCAATAGTTGTCAGATATGACAAGGTGGGCATGGCACTAAATAAAAAGTACAAGGAGATATTAAACAATTATGACTTTGTAAACGCTTTAAATCTATTATGCTTTCACAAATCATAAAAATTTACTCAAACAATTAGTGCACAAACCATAAAAATTTACTCAAACAATTAGTGCACAGTAAATTGACTTAGTGACTATGGTAAATCATCTAAAGTTGTATCGGTGATGCTACTCCTTTGGTGTCTACGCTATGTGGTTTCGGATGGAAAGAGAGAGGCAGGACGGCAGTAAGAAAAAAGGAGTTGCCGCCACCGACTTTCTAAGCTTCAGTGACTTTCTAAGCTTCAGCGGTGGCTTCAGCTGCTGAGCTGCCTTTATGCTGTTTACTGACAACACAGGCGAACAGCATCGTGTGGCGTAGAATAACTGTCTTCTGTCTGCAATTGCATTCCTCAGAGCATGGATTGGAACTTCATAGGGCAGTGACCGGTCGGAGGCCGGAGGAGGAGTGTTGTTGGCAAGTTTTTTGCTGCATTGCTGCTTAGCGTTTGACCGGAGTAGTGGCTGTGAAACGTGCACAGCAGCAGTTTAGTTTAGTGTTCTTTCAAGTGTGAATTTTCAGAAATAAATATTTAGGATTGCAGTTAAATTAGGAGTATCTGTAGCAATTATGAAATCTTAATTTTTTGGTGAAATTGTTTTAAAGATAAAAATATTAGGGAACAGTTGAAAAGTTTGGTTATCAGAGAGGTAGGCCAGCAATCTATAGACTACTGAGATTATTTGCTCAAAACGATGCTGATAATACTTTCAAACGACCAACACCTACATGTATATTAGATTTTTCGTGCATAGCCTGTGAAGAAATGCATAATTCTCTTTTTGCGACGAAATGGAACAGGCTAGAAAAATCGAAATAAAATTCATACGCTTAAATTTTCTTTAGCACAGTGTACTTAATCGGATCAGATACTCACAACCTGGGAATGAAACCATATAATTTGCTTTTCGCGACGAATTGGAACACGCTGGAAAAAGAAGAAGGAAAATCACATGCTGATTGCTGAAACGTCTTGGAATACGTCGTAATGTAAATTGAATATGACTGAATTCATGACCTTGATTTAGCGATGGCGGAGTGACCTTGACCTAGCGATGGAGGAGGGTGTCGTTCAGTGGACTGTCTGCATCGTTGTAGAGGCCGTGGCGCTCCACCGACGCCTGCCGGACGGATCCCTGGTCCGCCTTGACCCCTCCCCCCCGCCGGGAGCCGATAGGGCCGTCATCCCCCCGGGGTCCATCGATGAGCTCCCGGGCTGTGTGCTCCACTCGGGCGCGGTCCTCTATACTGGTACGTTTTTTTTAAAGTTAGGAAACTGTGTATAGTAACGAAGACGATTACAGACCGGTTCTGTGCAGGGCAGCCAGCACAGAATGGCTCCCGCTTCTTTAGTTGCCTTTTACGAATCGTTCGGGGAGCTCTGGGCTGCAAGCCAATTCTTTGTTCCCCGGCTTGCAGGGGCCATCCCGGTATGTTGTTGGCATGCAATACATATGTAAAGAAAGTATTTTTGTAAATAACATGCCTGCTATTAGATATAACGTTATATTTACTATTCAACATTAGTTTAATTCTGTATGTCAATACAACAATACAAGGCAAATAGCGTCGATGAAAATAGTTAAAACCAATGGTCCATGGGGGAGACGTCACTTTTGAGACATACAATTTTGGAGAGTTTCAGGACCGTATGCAGTAAAAAAGACTTACAGTCCAGTTCTGTGCGGAGGGCCACGCACAAGACGGCTCCTCCCCCTTCTTTAGACGCTCTTTGTGACTCGCTTGGGGAGCTCTGGGCTGCAAGCCGATTCATTGTTCCGCGGCATGCAGGGGTTAAATGCAGCAGACTACGCAATGGAAACACACAAAGCTGAATTGAAAACATAAACGTCCAGTTTTAGTTAAGAATTGCGCAGTGCATGGGCCCTGGGTGATTTTTCTGACACTTCTTGCTAAAAGCTTGTAAACTCCAAGCGATCGATAGGCCACGCTTTCACGATATGTGCCGTTTGCACATACGATATAATATTGTGTGCAAACAGCAATTATTCAGTAAATTACCTTGAATTTTATCATTTATCCAACTCATAGAATTGTCGTTAATAATAGTATTAGCATGCGAACGTTCTGTCGCAGTTAAACGTCACAGTTGATGTCTTATGTTTGGCGCAATTATCTGATTAGTAGATATATTTCAAAGCAGTTTACACCGAGTGGTGGTGTGATGCAGGGTGCCGGGATGCAAGCGGCCGGCCTGTGGTCATCCTATACGGCCAGAACGAGTCCTGGACCCAGGGCAGCAGCCTCGATATGACCAGACTGATCCTTTTCTATTACAACACTACCAGGTCAGACTAGTTTAATTGTAGTCTCTCAACATTTATTATTTCATAATAGAGCATGGTTTAAGTATCACGTGTTTACCTAACGGAGTATCCTTTTGAGCTCAAATATCCTCAAGAAAATTTTAAAGCTGAATTTTATAAAGCCAGAGTCAAGTCCCTGTTCCTTTTGTGCAGCGGTGGAGAGACAACTTGTAGTCAAAGGTGCACGGCAAATGCACTGGGACATCAAGGGTCAATCTCAGCCCTCCATCCCTCCGGGGTCGGTAAATGAGTAGTTGAAGCAGTTCAAGGAAGCAAGGCTAACTTTGGTATCTGACCGGGGTTGGACTCCAAGCGCGGTATAGCTGACTTCAGCGACACCAGGCAATATCATTGCTGGGCACTACAATGACGCTCGTGTGTCGCGGTGCCTTTAAACAACAAGAAGACGAACAAAAACATACTGAATAGAGTGAATACTAAGGGTTAAACGCCATAGTCTAATCATATGCATAGTAGTTATAAGCAAAACAGATTTGATAGTGACTAAAATGAATTTAATAATGAGCGAAATGGTTAGCGAATCTGTTCATTGTGATTTAACATCAGTGAATTCACTCACAAAATTCTCCCTATTCAGGACAGTTGCGTGAATAATGTATGCATTTTTTTTAAAGCTTTCTTCAGTCAAATGCTTTTGTGGCAAGGAGGTGAAATCTACATTCAAATGGATTTTGTTTAAACCTGTGCAGAATTTTTCACAATACAATGTTCTGCAATGTATACCAGGTCTTTTTGTGAGCGTTAAATTTGTTTGTTAACTTGCTAAGAAATATTCAGCAAAATCCTGGCGTGGTTCAAAACATACAAAAAATTTAAAATACTTTAATTAGGAAACAGCAATTAGAAAGTTGGCGCTAGACTTAGCAGATGTTGCCAAATTAATTTACCCACTTTTTGATTCTGTTCCAATAAATCACTGGTTTTACTTAGGGTAAATGTTTTGAACCGGTAGTATTTGATGGATGGCTAGTGGTGGGCGGTTTGTTTAGTGCCAAGAATGTGAAATGCTAGATTATATTGCCATTGCCAGCATTCTTCCGACACTTATCCTTTAGACCAAATTCTAGACTGAGCGCTTTTCACCATAGCAGCTGAGCACATAACATTGCACTGGTTAACCAAGCATTCGTTGAGTGTGATTTATGAATGAGTGGCTTATGCTGTAACATCCTGATAGCCAAGCTTACCGGTGAGCTATGAATCAGATAGAATGTACCATTTCATGAGGATTGAATTATTGGTAGTATTGATCATTGACTCATTGAAGGCCTTAACGCTGCAGTTTTTATAAGGAACAGAGATAGTGAAGATAGGGTAATATTTTTACAACCATTCTTTATTAGTTTTGGCTGGTAGTAACGCAAAGTGAAAACATTTTGAGGAGCTTGTATTGGCCTTCTCGCTTGGTCAAGCATGGTGACTCAATGGACGAGTGTAAGTGAGCCAATGAAAGCAATGAATTGGGAATACTGCGATAGTGAACGGAATACCTTTTTAGTAGCGCTTTTAGAAGTTTTCATAGGTTTTATTATGCTTCTTTCGCAGATTCTTCTGAATTTACTCAGCATGCCTAATTGGTGTCAAAATTATGATGGTAATTTGATTATTGCAATGGCCTAGGCTATATAATTGTGAGCTAGCTTTGGCTTTGGTGGGCGTGGGGGGGGGGAGTCGAGACTCAAAGGGGGGGAGGGGTCGTCTTTAAAAACTAAGGGGGCGCACTGTCTATTCTTCACTTATGAACTCCACCATTCAAATCATGGACTCCACATTGTAGTCTCAAAAACACTTTTGATGACATCAGAAAATCTTATTTCGGTATACCTGTCGTGTAAATGTCTGTACTAATTTCGACTTTGTCTCAATACTGTCTCCCACGTTTTACTCATCATGGTCGCCGCATTTTGTTCTAAATGGCCTCCAAATATTGCTTGATATCCACATGGTACTCAGAATAACCTCTGTTCGTGACTGTTGACAGCGAGAGCGTGCGGAGCCAGGGCCTGGCTGTAGTGGTGGATGTGAGGGTCACAACCCTACAGGCGATCAACTCTCTGCTGAAGACACTCTATCTTGTGGAGGTATACTGAACTACATGATTTCTTTTTCAGCAGGGGCGAAGTCAGGCCAAACAAAGTTGGGTTGTTTTTCCCTTCCAATTAAATTGACAGAATATAACGCTACGCGGAGACTTATTTTGAAATTTTGTGTTCTTCCCTCACTTTGAGAAGTTTGAGCGATACCAGAGCTCAAATTTTAACATTTATCAAGCTACTTTAAAAAATTTCACAACTCAATTGATCTGGACGATTTGTGTCGGTGTCATATTTATGAGTGGTGTTGTTCAAAAACATCCCAAACAGCCCCATGCCCCTGTGTATTACTATCTGAAGGATCCCCTTTCTGCATTGCTTGTGGATTAATATTAGTACTCCACATACTGCTTACGAAAGTATAGCATGTAGTGCCTTAGACATGCAAGAGTATATGTTATTGTTGAAGGATCATCTAGATTTCACTCCTGTACCGTAAGAATAATAATAACAATAAGAATAATAATAATAATCGTCACCATCGATTTTTGACGTCCATTTGTATGTGTTTCAGGCAGGTCTGTAAAACCGTGTCCGTGTTAGCACATTTAGACGTTTAGTCGTTAATATTGAAGCCGGGTTTTTACGGCCGAATGCCCTTTCTGTTGCCAGCGAGAATAATAAATTATCCTGAACGATGATGAATACGAGAACAATGATAAGAATCTGGGTTCAAGTCCCGGCCTGTTTAAATAAAATGACATTACATTACGCTAAGACATCGCTAGGCTTTGGTTAAATTGGGCAGTCCTATATCGTGAATACAATACTTCAGGTTCATGTTTAATTGTATTTTCTCATTCAGAATAAAAAGAAAAGGATATATCATAAAGTACAATATATGCATTCTATAAGTGGTAATCTATTTAATATAATTTTTATATATAAATGATAGAATAAATCAAAGTATCGCATGCGCAAATAGTTTTTCCACACACGGATTAAGTGATAATTTTAAAGGATAGCAAAAGATTCCTGACGCCTATATTCTTCAGGCTAATGATGGTCAGAATCTGTTGTGAAGAGTTTTAGTCTGCTTGTTTTTTATCCAGTAACTTGAGTTTGTGCTAAGAGAATGGTAGCTCTCTCTAAATACTGGATATTGAGCACATTCAACAAATCATTACTTAATAACACAGATACATAGTCCAACGGTTTGGGTCTAGTGGCATAATTGTCAGTTTATGTTGCGTCTTGCCATGTGGTGTTTATTCACCTGCTGTTGGATACCGGTTGCTGTGCATCAATAAATAGCTTGTACTTTCCTTGCAGACTAGTTAACCACTATTTTAATTATAGTTAAAACTCTTATTTTTGTTGTTAAATGCTCACGATAAGGCTGATAGTTGAGGGTGTACTTCAACTATCAAATGGTTTAGAGCAATATCCGGTTTGTCTGGTTTGAGCCTGGCATTTGCCCTCAATTAGATTAGCCTGCTTTATTCCACTGGTGGTGTATTAGTGTACCAACAATGGACTATTTCATCCATTTACATTTGAAATATAGTTTCAATATGTAGGCCTATCTGGAGGCCAATGGACCTACATGCTTCGACGATAGCATCACTAAATAACAAATGAGAACTACTTTTCAAAGCAATTCCTTATTTGTCAGAACGGTTCAATTAAAAAAACTTTAAATGAATTTATTTTTCTGGTTAGCCTATGTTTTTAAAATACCGCATACGTTTGCAGGACTTAGCTGTATTAACTTTCAGTCATGAAATTTACTGCATAAAGTATGCACTTTGAAAGTACTGAAAAAGTCGTAGAAACATTATTTTATTTAAAAATGCAAATCTAAAATTTCTGAGTTAAGAATAACATACAGTGCTCATAATAATGAGCTGCAGCCTAGCATACACAGTAGTGGATTTACGTCTGTTTCATGGTCCATACTCTTTTAGGGATGCTCTTCAAGACGTTGATCTCAATTCCACAATTAATACAATGTTAAGCAGTAATACAACAATTTGTCTGAAAATCTCATTCGATCCTGGAAAATACTGTTGTGTTATCGATTTGAAACAAGTTAAAATTATCATGGAATATGTTACATTTATCACAAAACATGACAGGTCCACTTGATAAGTAGGCGTTTCAATGCGCCGAAGCCAAACTGCTCCATGCCCCCTTCCTCCACTCGGGCGCTTGAACCGTGACAAATCTGTTGACCTTAAAATCACCACACCCGGGTTACCGAAAGCGTGCAGTATAGCCTGCAGGTCTTGCACCCTCGGAGGTCATTACACTTCTCCACTGGAGCTGGAAGTGCTTGAGTTTTCATGCCTGGTATTATATTTACCCTGGAAAAGGAAACCATGGACCGTGTCTAATGAGTGGGTCAGAGGTGTGTGGCTGTTCCGGTCACTGCTTTAATGTTCAGTCGGCTTGCCGCCCGGAACAAGATTTATTCTGTGGTTTCAGCTCGTGCTCGATTTGTTCATGCTCGATTTGTGCATGCTCGATTTGTTCATTCGCGATTTGCTTGATTTATTAACTGTAGTTAATAAATCAAGCTGCGATGGCACATGCGCAATGTCAGCCGCGCTCTGAGCCTCTTACACAAGGGTGCTCTCAGCGCCGGCGTTAAGGCCATACGGGGGGCCCAGAGATGTGCAAAATTGTGCCATTATGTGCAAAACAATAATTTAACTCAGGTATGTGTACGTTATACCAACACAGCTGTCTCAATAACACCACTTCATATGGGGTATGGGGTAAAAACATTTTCAGTTTTGGGGGGGATTCGGAGTACACTAGCGCCGGCCCTGGATGCTCTGGGCTGTAGATGGTGCGTGCGTGCGTGCGTGTGTGTGTGCGCGCGTGTATGTGTGTGTGTGTGTATCAGGCTAGCCTGAGTGGTGTGATCTGCGCTGTACACTGCACGTGCTGTCAGAAGACTTTAACTGCTATGTGGCTGTGTGTGTCAGGCTAGCCTCAGTGGAGTGATCACTGCTGTACACGTGCTGGCTGGCTGAAGATTTTAACTGCTGTGTGTGTGTGTGTAGGTGTAGGTGTGTGTGTGTGTGTTGTGTGTTGTGTGTGTGTTGTGTGTGTGTGTGTATCTGTGTGTGTAGCTGTGTGTATCAGGCTAGCCTGAGTGGTGTGATCTGCGCTGTACACGTGCTGGCTGGAGACTTTAACTGCTGTGTTTGTGTGTGTGTGTATGTGTGTGTGTATCTGTGTGTATGTGGCCTGAGTGGCGTGATCTGCGCTGTACACCTCCTGGCTAGAGACTTTAACTGCTGTGTGGCTGTGTGTGTCAGGCGAGCCTCAGTGGGGTGATCAGTGCTGTACACGTGCTGGCTGGGGACGTGGCACGGTCGCTGCTCTTTCGCTGCGCGGAGTATCGACCTCAGAGCGGACTCAAGGTGCGCACCATTCTGTTAACCCGTCTAGTGCTCTTTTAAATTTTACAAGTGAACTGCTAAATGTCATTTTATTGGACTGAAAGCTCTAATTTCGGACATGTTTTTCAAGGGAGAGAGAAAAAAATGAGAAAAATTATTGTGACAATTTTATTTTTGGTGGTATTTTTTGGGGGGAGGGGTTTCATAAATTTTCTCACTTTTTGAGTTTACAAAGGCGTTTGAAATTCTTAAATTTTGAAAAAGTGTGATAATAACTGGATGAGATTCCTCTAAATAATACAAATTCTGTATTTAACTGAAACCAATTGTAGGTTCGCTAAAGAATGAGATAATTTAACCAATTTATGAACGGATAAGTTACGTAATTGCTTTATATCGATTTTTTATTTGAAATCGTGATGGCCGCTAGGCTGTTGGAAATTAAATTAACAAATTATCTTTTTTAAAGCTCCCAGCTTTTAAATCTCGGTTCATGAAAAGCATTTCGTATGTAAGAAATGCTAAAATTTTATTAAAAATTCTTTCTATAGAAAATCTCTATATATTAGCATAAGGCCTGTGCATTTTGTGAATGAGAGTAATAGATTGACTTTTCTGTACGTTTCATTCAGTCGGCAGACTGCTATTGAGTCTATATACCATTGAATAGACTGCTATTGAGTCTATATACCATTGAATAGACTGCTATTGAGTCTATATACCATTGAATAGACTGCTATTGACACGTCATGCGACATGATATTGATTGTGAAAACGTTTACTACATTAGGCTTATGCTGTGTTTGTCTACTACATCATGTTTCGTGAAAGCGGTGAAGTTTTTATTGACTTTATATTTGTTAATGGATGGATCTTTGCTTTGGTTTAGTAGTTTTTTGATTGAACTAAAAACTGGATCATGTCAATGGCTAAACCATCTGTACTATTGCATCATGCTCCACCCAAGGCGTTACTGAACACCAGCAGGTGTTTATAATTTACAGGGTTGTCCAGAGAAGTGAAACTTCGTTGCGTTAGAATGACATTCCATAACTATTACAATTCATCAGCTATTATAACTATATGACTATTGTTTTTATCTAAAATTCAATCAAATTCATCTAAAATCATCTAATATGCAGTACGAATTTAAAATACAATCAATATATAAAAAGTGTAGAAGTCTGACAAATTTAACACAGAAATAGTGCTAGTGAACTTGTCAAAGAATAGCTGTAGTTATTGTTATGATTGGTTACAGCTATAACAGTTCTAACTATATTCTAACTATAGCTATGACGAATTATAACTATATTTATAACTGCAACTGTATACTATAATTGTAGCTGAATTTTATAATTATTATTAGAATTTCACTATCAGCCTACAGCATATGCCTATTTGAGACTGCATGACGCTCCTTGATGTGTTGAATTCTACGATGGATCTTTCTCACATGATTCACATCTTATGACATCAAATCTTTCTCACATCTATCCTCACATGTAAACTTGTTGTGAAATTGTAGTCATTATAACAGTGATTTTCAAAGATGACAAAATTTTGCATGCATACAATGCAAAATTGCACATGCAATAGCCTTCTATTCTCAACATATGCAGAAAGTTTGGTAGGCGAGTACTTTTTTTGGGTCATCCTGTATATTGCAAACTGTCCTGTATACAACGGCACTTTAAATAAGGGCAGCTTGCATCAAGTTCTATTATTGAAGGAATCAGATATTCAAGAGTAAAACGTTTTAAATACGTTTATCTGTGGATTTTGAAAATTTAAGAGCTGTTAAGAAAATTAGGAAAAGTGAGAGACAGAGTTATTGTTGCAGATAATCGTTCTAGCAAGTCTCCAGGAGCTTCACTCCTTGGTTGATAACACACTTCTACCCGAGGAGCTCGGTGGCAAACTCAACTTTGACCAAAAGCTCTGGGTTCAATATCGACTGGTAGGTTTACCATGTTATATTTGTATATTTTAAAACTGCCTTCTAAAATTATAAGATTCATTATTGCACAGCGTGCGCAGTGGTGTAGTGGTTAAGGCGTCGGACAGAGAGTCCAGAGGCATGGGGTCAAGTCACGGCGCCGGCAACTATGAAACCACGCATTACAGGTCGTTCAGCAAGGCTGTTATACACATAAGTCTTCTGCATGAGTGGATGCCCCCTGCAGGCCGAGGAGCAAAGAATTGCCTTGCAGCCCAGCGCTCCCCGGGCGAGTCGCAAAAGGCGACTGAATAGTGGGAGCGGTTCTGTGCCGGCTCTTTTGCACAGAACCAGACTATACAGAGTGAGTAAAAAAAAAATAATCCCCTAGCGATATCGCGATAACTCAGTCAAAATTCAAAATATTGATTTC
>JAQIWG010005233.1:0-14808 GCA_034695025.1 Chamaedrilus cognettii | reverse complement strand
TATGGGCTGTATGGGCTGTGTAGGCTGTATGGGCTGTATATGCTGTATGGGCTGTATGGGCTGTATATAGGCTGTATAGGCTGTATGGGCTGTATGGGCTGTGTAGGCTGTATGGGCTGTATATGCTGTATGGGCTGTATGGGCTGTATATAGGCTGTATAGGCTGTATGGGCTGTATGGGCTGTGTAGGCTGTATGGGCTGTATATGCTGTATGGGCTGTATGGGCTGTATATAGGCTGTATGGGCTGTATGGGCTGTATGGGCTGTATGGGCTGTATGGGCTGTATGGTCTGTATAGGCTGTATGGGCTGTATGGGCTGTATGGGCTGTATGGGCTGTATGGTCTGTATAGGCTGCTTGTGTGTGCGTTAAGTGGACCGCTGCCTGGTCGGGGAGCATTCCGAGAAGAGTTGCTTCAACGTTTTCCACACTCCCGTGATGACTGAATGGAAGTGATTTGCACGCGTGTTGCTGCGTGGTCATCCTATTGAACTAACAGTGATGACCTTCTTTCTCACTAGTGCCCTTATAGTTAAGCATGTTCTGCCCTTACAGTTAGACATTTTTGCCCTCATAGTTAAAAATGTTTGACGCAAATGCAATTAACGTGAAAAGAGATTAGAATCGCCTTATGGTTATTGGGTAAAAAACGATCGTAAGATATATGTATGATCGTAAGATATATGTATGTATGTACGATCGTAGATATACCTATGCAAGCATTTGATCTTGATTTTATTTAAAAGTTGCTTTAGTGAGGCGAATGATAGTCACCCGCTTAGGTTACGATTTTTTTCTCATCCAAGCCTGCATGTACCTGCACCTTGTCCGCCCTCCACTTGATTACCCCCCGCGGCGCTCATTGACTCGCCCGCAGTGATGCTCGCGAGTGCAGCGGGCGCGGCGATGTTTGTGCGAGGAGGGGTGCGCAGCGTGGAGTCCTATTGAACGGAGACTCCCTGGGCTGCGTTTAGTCGGCACTTGTCGATAGAGTTAACTAAACAGGTCTGCGGCGGAGGGAAGGTCGTATGAGGGGGAGAGCGGGAGAGGGGAGAGGGGCTCAACTGAAGGGTAGCTATCATTCCATGAAGGTTTAGAAAGTTAGAATTTCCTTCAAAAAATTCATTAAATTTGATTAGTAGAAATGAACCAAGTTGAAGGCGCTCCTCATTTAATATGGCCGCACGCTGGGCGTACGTTGTATTAATGAAAAAATGTACAAAAATGTGTGCGTTGCATTTTTGTCAATAGTTTTAGACATTGTGCCTACGCTTATTGTTAGGATGAAAGAACCTTTAATTTTACGAAATTCAATTCGATTTACGATTAAAAACATAGAAGCTCTAATGAATTGCTCGTATGCATTGAGGCCCCTGAGTAAAGACAAAATGAAGTGTCAAAGCATCTGCTTGTGAACGGGGCCAATACACCTGATCTATGTTCTGCTATAAGAACAATACTATTCAATAATATCTCAATCGTTTGATAATCCCGCTCTCCGCGTTCGAAAGACCTCAGCCTGTACACACACACACGCTGTAACCGCTTCAGTATGTTCCGTCGAGAGCCTTTATGTTCGCTTGATGCCCGAGCCGCGCTGGACCTTAGCGCTCGTTCCTTCCCGCGGGCGCCGAGTGTTCTCCCTGGTCGCTGCATACAGTGCAGAGAGCGGGAGATTGTTCCCACGTGGCCTGCGTTAAGTGTCGAGTGAGTCGAGCGCTGACCCGCACTGGTATAGGGAGAGTTCCCGCTGCGCGCGACTCTAGAGTCCATATAATCTCTAGAGCGCCGCGTGCAGAGAATAGAAACAACGTGCGTCCCGCCGGGCCGCGCTGTTTCTCGACGTAACATTCTCCCTGCCGCATCAACTTTTTGTCGGTTTGGGTTTATCTTCAGACTTAGATGATTATGTGGGGTGCTTAATGTGGGAGATATGCGCTTCCGCAGTATTTTCCTTCTATTGTTCTTCGGGATGCGCCCGACGTCTGCTTGATAGAGTCGTCAAGAAAACATTGATTTCACTGAATTCAGCACCAGGACTCTTTGTTTATTGTGGAAACCATTTATCTTCTTGTTTCTTCATCAAAGTCTCTCGATAATTTGCAGTGATGTGCCCCGGCATGTAGCCAGTGTGCGGTCATTTATATTCTGGCGTTTTAGCAATAATTTACCTCGTACACGTACATGTAGCTTAGGTTTAAAGCTGTCAGTAACGTCATATGTTTGCCACACAAGTGCGTGGAGGGCTGGATGTGCATGACCTATGCTACCTTGTATGTGAATCGAGATCATGAGGGGCATGCCATGCAAGGAAGTGATGGCAAGAGGTGAGGAGGCTTGCAGAGGAAATGCCGCCATAGACGCATGGAGGCGATGGAGTAGCGTTGCGTGCAGAGTATTCATCAGTCGTGTCACAACTTGAATGTTCACCGCACTACCGCATGCTCCTGTATGTGCGCTGAAAAATGAGCAGCAGCTGCCTGGTATTAGACTATAACAGCAACATAGCGTTGACAAATTCGCTGTCATTTATCGCCTACAGGTCACGTGTGTGGTACAATAACACAAGGCGTACTGCACCACACAAGGCGCGAAGTAGCGAAGTAGCGAAGTAAAGGTCGCGTCAAGGTCGCCAGGAAGTTGTCAGTCGTGAACTCATGCGTCACGTTTGTGCTGCGGACTGTTGTAGCCTCTAGGTCGAGGGAGGCAAGGGGGTCGAGGCTTGAGCTTCCTCAGTATAACATAAATGAGGGATCCGGCGTCGCTCTGTTTTAAATTAAACGCGATCTAGTGTGTCAAGCCAGCCGAAGTACATAGACTTTGAAATAGCTGATAGTTAGATGGATGTATGCAATTTTGCATCAAGCGCAGAGAACAAATGATAAAAAATCTCAATTCAATCTATAAAATACAAGCCGCTTAAAAAGGAAGACTTAAGATGACGAGAAGGTTTTACGACTGATAGTGTTGATGCCGATACGCTACGAGATACAATTGTGTGACTGCATGACACTGTATACACCGTGTTTCAATAAATCCTACGCGGTAATTGCTTAGCCAAGGCGCCAGGACAATCTAGTAAAATCTAAGCTACTTCCGGGCTGCTGCACCTAATGACAATTTGAAGCCAGTGACCGCTCTATATTGTGACTAGGGGCCGCACGTGTACGGCTTTATAGCTAATTAGCTTACAGCGACTGCCTAGAGAGAGAGAGGATGAGTGAAGAGGCTGCTTGGATTACACCTGCAGCAGCAGCAGAAGCAGCAGCAGCAGCAGCAACAGCAACAGCAGCAGCACGTTGAAAGCAGTCTGGTGACAAAAAATCTTTCTGTAGGAGCCATAAAGATGTCTGTAGTAGCTCTATATTTGTGTAGGCCTACTGCATGTAGGACCTGTTGTACCAGCCTATGTGCGTGCCATGTATAGGACCTGTTGTATCAGCCTACTGCATGTAGGACCTGTTGTATCAGCCTACTGCGTGCCATGTATAGGACCTGTTGTACTGCGTATGCAACGTTGTACAACTAATTGTGGTCCACTTTTAACATGATCAAACAACGGTCTAAATTCAACGCTCACTGCATGCTTAGTTTTCCAGATCGGCGCAGTTTGTTTTGCAAATTGATTCTTGGCAGAGAACAGTAGCATACATGTATATCCATAGACCCATAGCTAAGATAGTATTACAGGGTACAATGCAACAGTTGCGCTGAATGCGTGCGATCGTGTCGGTATAGCGCCGCCGGTTGCTTCGTCACCACAGTGCGGGGGGGGAGTCCGTCGTCAAACAGCGTACAACGTTACAAATAAACTCGTTTAATTCTCGCTCGGCGTCGACAAACCCCGTCAAATGGCTCACTCGGTCGGTGACAAACAGCGGCGCGAGGAGCGCTGCTGTTCTCTCTCTCATGCTCCGAGCTGCGCTGCAGTGTGAGCTAGACCCCCCGTGAGCTGTGATGCCACTGCAACTAGGGATATATCACTAGGTTAAGGGATATTTAAGTGATTTAGGGATCTGATTATTAAATCAATCCCCAGATATCTGGGAATTTTTCAAAAATAAAATGCAGCTTTTTACAATGGAAGCTGATATTTTACCCAAAAATGCAATCTATAGATAAGAATATTTTAGCGGAGATACCCAGAATCTGGGGATATTCCCTTTGATCTCAATGACATAACTGCCCGTGAGGCAGAGGCTCGCCGACGACGCGCTGAGATGTTAGTTCAATCAGGGTCGCTACACAGGGCGAGAATTGAGCGCCAGTGGTGCTCAGCAAACAAAATGGTTTTTGTAACGCGAGCCTCAAACTAATCTCGACGACGCTGCGTATCTGCCGCTGCGATGTCTTCACGGTGTACGCGTGAATCAAGTATGACATTGTATTGTAGCTTTGTGTAGAGACGACGAACCGTGACGCCGCAATGAACCGTGGTCAGAGAACTTGTATGTGTAATTCACTGTGGAGCTGGAATCTGCAATCGATATACAGGGAAACTTTCAATGCATTTAGTGAAATAATCCTGGCAATTACTCGCATTCTGTGAATTTGTATCATAATGCAGTATATCCGTAGTATAAGACATCCGATTAAATTTTGCGACGTTGCGACTTTGTGACTTTGAGACTCTGCGACTTAGCAACTTTGGGACTTTGGGACTTTGAGCCTTTGCGACCCCTAGTCAGATATTTTGTTAAATCGCATCAGCAAGATGGCGCTTTTTTGAAGGATTTTTCAAAAAAATTCTTCACCGCAATGCAGCAAAGCCAATGAGGTATTAATATGAAGAAGGCTGCATGTGACACTCAGAGCGATTACTGTAGCTGTCAGGGGGGGGGGAGAGGGCGGCATTATATCAAATCTCCTTCAACGCCATCAACATGTCACTGATGCCGTTGCAGATTTGAACAAAACTGGTCGAAATAACCCGTGTTCATTGCAGCAAATGTTAGCACTGTTTCGTTGACAACGCGAACTAACAAAGCGAACTATTTCCTTTAACGATAGCGCATACAATAAGTTGTTATTAAAGGAAGTAGTTCGCTTTATTATGAGGCACGTTTAATATTGATATTCACCATTGCGAGTTAACCTCGAGTTGACTCAATCGGCGGATTGAGTGACGTCACGCTGGGCATAGGAGATTGACAACGATCACTCTCAACTCGCGGATTGACCAACTCGAGGTTAACTCGCAATGGTGAATACCAATATAAGTGTTGCTATTATGTGTGTCTCGCTGTGTCGCAGAGTTCTGCTGACGTCACGCTGCTCGCAGCGGGAGTCAAAGACGTGACGTCACTTATCAGCTGTCTACGTCATCACGACTGCACCGCGGTAAGACATTTCCCGCTCCTATCTGCACTCCACTACCGCGCTGAAACTACCGAGCCCTTCTATAACCGCTACCACAGTAAAGTATGCAAATCTCGGTCCATCTATTTAGCATGAGCATATTAGCGGCGCTGGCTAGGCAACTTTTCAATTACTCTTTGAGTAGCTCAGCTAGCTTATATGAAAATTTGATTTTATTATAATTTTTTATCAAGCGTATACTACATGTATGTATGTAGTGTCCTACTGTCCTGGAAATTATATTTATAGTGTGCTTTGTTGGTCACCGCTGTATGCCACTAACTCCTGTATTTGCTGCATGCCTCTGTAACAAGATTCTTTCCTTCTATAAGCCTGCTTTGCCCGGGGCAGTTAAGTGCAACAGTATCGTTAAGTTAACCAGAACCGTCAGTCAATGGACTCACAAACTGACTTGGCCGCTGTCCAGAGCCTTCCTTCCTCTCGGACTGCACGGACATAACTATCATGCGCCGCCTGTATAGAAGGAATGCAGTCCGCGGTGCCAATGACATGTGTCAGTGTGTCACGGTAACGAGTGGCGGTGACACTTATTGGCTGACCGCTAGGCACTTCATTAACTGACCTCTGGTCATCTCGACAGAGGCAACTCTCTGCTGATCGTCTATCAGACTGATTCAACTCTCGCTGCACTGACAGCCGGGGTCTAGCCTATGATGGATGTGTTTAGGGTTAGTACTGCTTGCCCCTGCAGGGGTTAATGCATTGGCGACATTCGTCAATGCGTTGGGCAGTCATTGACAGATTTGAAAGTTGAAAATAGCTGGAATAAAATCAATCTTCAGAGCTCAGTGATTTGTTTGTCACTTGTAAGCACACACCAGTAGTAACTGCTAGTCGGGAGCAGTGCATCGACGCCCCTGCCCCTCGGTTTAGACTGTCATTAGGCCAACAGACGAGTGTATCTTCTCTATAATTGGCCAGTCAGCAGATTCAACACACACGGCACACAGTGGCTGTCGCGCTGACCTCGCTGATGGCTGCCACTAATGACTGCGATCAGCGCTATTTCACCCAGGCTACATACAGCATGGCACGTTGTGACTATCAGCGAGTCTACGACACGACTTGGGTCCATAGAGCCAAGGGCTAATGATGACGACGATCATCTGCGGAGTGTCTGCAAGAGAGAGAGGTGAAGAGTTCGTGACTCGGTGCAGTTTATGCGTCAGGCAACTCGCTGCTATCACCGCTAGTAGTCTTTTCATTTTGGAAGAGTTTTCTTTGTTTTTTAGTTGACACCAATAATGTTTTTATTTAAAATATCAGTGACAAGTTGGTAAAGCTTTATTGTTCAACAATGTTTACTGACGCCAGAACCTACAAAGTAAATATGTCAATGATTGAGTATTCAGTCATGCGTAAGCTATCAGTGCACAAACATATCATCGCTTCTCTTATTTCCCCTTGTATTGGTTTCCTTTCGCTTCGAGCACTGCACACACAGCGCATAGATGTAGATGGAGTAAGCGGATATTGCCGCTGATGGATTGGAAACAGATTTGCATATGCTAATGGGCATCGATGACCGTGACCGTGCGACGAGCTAATCAAATAAGAATTAGGCGATAATAATTCGATCTTTGATGGGGGGAGGGGCCGGTATTTATTGCAGGAGACGATTGTAAGAATGCGACCCCTGGGACCAGCTACGTCTGCAGCGTGAAACCTAACACTGGACAAATAGAAGGGCCTTTACTTATCAAGGACTGCTTGATGGGCAGTGAACTCAGCCGTGTTGATATAACGTGATTCATGCTCTGATCACTCTGATAGAAGCGGATTTGTTTCAAGCAAATCGTTACACTATACATCAAGAAGTTATTTTCTGAATACGCTACCACTTTTAGAGTTTCAGCTGTCTTTTGTCGCGAACGTTTAAAAAAGAATAGCGCTCTGTCACAGAATGAGCAGAAATTATCTGTTTTCTGCATTTGAACGGACATTATTGTGGTTGACAAAAATAGGACAAAAATATGACAACGGTAAAACTCAGTTTAATATCCACGCAGTTTGTCTAACGTTTGGGTGTGTGCATGGACGTAGTTTTCACGCAGCATAAAGTCGACTGCAGCAGTACAGTGTATAATAATGCGTGCCGTGCACAGGACTAGCTATGGCTGCACTCAGCTGACCACAGATATTCAGTAGTATGCGTGGCGCCCCTCATTAAATCTCCACTCAGTACAATGTCATCTGTGGATCGAGGCTTTAGGCGCACGGCGTCAACGACGCCTTTTTTTATTCGTTGCCTGTAGAATCGTTTTGTGATTACGAACTAACGCGCGCGTGTAAATGTATCTCACACCTACAGCGCTGAACGGCTTGCACCGAGGGGCCTCTGGGGGGCAAGGAGATTTGGAGCGACACTCTGGGGGGAGAGGATTTTAACAATGAGGGAGATAGTATCACACTTTTTAATTTTGAAGTGGGTATTGCAAGGGCTGGGATGAGAGACTATCTTTTTGGGGGGATGAGCTGATTGGTACAAGGAGATGTAAACTATGAACGCTAATATTCTCAATTGTTACAGGATGCTCTATTGTTGGATAAACCTCTAAGTTAGAACTACAATAATTTATGCGTTTAAATTCTGAATGCCCCAAAAGTCCCCCATTCCCTATACCACGTTCTTTTTGTATCATTTGGAAGTTAGACGTTTGATCCCCTTTGACCCATACTCACTGCTAACGGGCGCTCGAGCTAACATGAACACAAGCCTGTTACTGGGTTCAGCGATATATTTACTGTCGAGGCGACAATGCTTCACATGGTAATCATCTCTCTCTAAAATCTGGCGCTATCATCGCGGCCGTCACGCCTCGACTGCGCTACACGTCGTCATTAAGCGTCAATCGTTTGCAGAGTCTCTCGTTTGGTTTATAGTTTCATGAACGTCCGAAGCTGATCAGAGCACTGAAGTCCAACATTATTGCGAATGTGGGAAAATTTCAATCCGCAGTCCTTTGCGGTTATGTGACAATGCGCCGATTAAATTATTCCCCCGCGGATTAGGGAGTTAACCATTTGCCTAAGTATACTGTAAACTCACGTTAGTTCCTTCTAAAAGTTAAAAAATGATAGCCTACTCGTTTAATTTGTAGCCCTCTGCCAGCCCCCCCTCCCCCGCACCACTTCTATACCATCACATGCTGACTCTTGCCCTTAGATGCAGCTATTCTTGGACATTCATTTATCGTCAGTGATTTGTGAGTCGAGACGCCAAGACGGAGAGGCGCCTCGACTATTGTATCAGACATTTCAGACAAGTACGGCTGCCGCTAACCCTTCACAGTGACTGCTGTATTGTATGTAGGCTATCAGGCATGGCTGCCGCCAACCCTCCACTGCTGCATACATACTACATGACATATAAGATAGAGGCTGCAGGTGGTTCCGTGAACATGCAGGCGCGCTGACCTCTGAGCGAACCAAGGCTGCAATCCGCGCTGAGCAACAACAACGTACTGCTAGAATGTCTGAGAGTGGATTCTGTAGTCGTTCCTTTGTTCCCACCTTTACCTTTACTTAGCTTAGGAGACAATTTAACAGCAGCCCATAACCGCCATTCAAGGTAGCTTTTTGTGTAGTCCATTTGAAATAATACACGACGTCATTAAAGTATCGTGACGTCATAGATTTCAAGCAAAATAATTTGTGTTGTCACTGCATTCAGATGAAGGTCATTTCTTGTGGAGATTATTTTTTCTATTTTAAAATTTATAAATTTTTGCGCGTTTTTTTGAATGGCACAGAAGGACTGCTAAATGTCAAAAATGTTAAATTCCGTTCCTTAGCAAAGAACTTTGCTTAGCGGGGCGTAAAGGTACCTCTATAGAATCCACCCTGAGATTTATTCGAGCTGTAGCAAACAAACGAATGACGAACTAATTCAGGTGCAATAATAAATGGTTTACTAATATGGGTTTAGTTTCCGTTTCCGCGTCGAATGGCTTCATCGTACACAGATTGAAGGTGGTGGCAAGAATGTATGTACGTATGTATGTATATTGCACTTTTAACGCACCAAGAATATGTCATGCAAACGGAGATGGAAAAACATCGTTTGCTTGAATCGTAGGTGCGGAGAATATTATATTGTAGCGATATTAATATATTAGAATATTGTATCGCATTTGGTTTCAATTCTTCGTGCAAAATATCGGCTTAAACAATCAAACTAATTAGAGCGGATTAGCATAATAAACGTTGTGTATTTATTGTGAAGCCTCGCTGTGTGTGTTGTGCGTGTAGTGCTTGAAGCCGTGCGACGAGTCGATCCTGGGTGTTGAGGACTGCGAAGATGTCTGCACGCTCCCGGTACGTGAGACGTGGCACGGCCCTTATACTGTTTAGGTCTACACACCTTATAGAATTGGCGACAAGACTCGTGTCACAAGTATTTATTAGTAAATTCATGTTTTGCGCGTTGATAGAATAAAATAATAAATTTAATAACAAAGTTCGTTAGAGTAATTGAACGCTCAACAACTATACATCAGCTTCTATTATGTTCCAATTCTTGGTCAGTGAGTATAGTGCGCTGATTTCTATGTTGGGTGCCATCTATAACGTCCCTTATGGATCTTGGTTTTAGCCTTTGTGTTTCTAAAGTTGAACATTTAAAGTGTGATGCAGTTACTTATGCAACCCAAAAATTATAAACAATAATACAAATACAGCATTTTGTTCACGGTAGCTAAAATAGATACGTGACAAACTGTGCTAGTTACGCAAAAATACAGAACAAGAGCTAGCGTGAAACACTTGAAACGACGCTTTATGTGCGAGCACGGCTCCGCCTGCAGCTATCAGTTATGTCAAGTTGAGGCCTAGTAACACGAGTGTGGGAGGACGTAATGGGTCTAGCAGATAACAGATCGAAGGATGCGCACCGTGCCCTGTCGTCAGGCAGCAAAACGAACGTTTAACTCAATTCTTTTCTCGGCCGTGTGAAGCGAGAGAGTGTCGGCCCTGTAAGCGTCGATAAGCGCGCACCGCGCGTCACGGTTCAGTGCGCAGGGAGGATGTAACGTCACGCTTGAGTGCGTAGGGCTGATAGGCAAACAGCGATATCACTTGTGCGCGACCATCAGCGCTCAGTGGGGCGTGAACACAATCTGTGAGCGAACAGCGTCTATTGATCAGGCTCGATTTACATATACGCGACTGCTGATGCTGCTGCTGCTGCTGCTGCTAATGCTGTTGCTGCTGCTGCTGATGCTGCTGCTGCTGATGCTTTCATGTTTTCTGCTGCTGTGAAATGCACACCATTAGCGCGGTGACAGACGTATGTTCTGCGCTCAACATTCCTCTTTGAAACCGCTATTTCTGAACGCGCTGCGCGACTGTACTCGTTCCCACACACGTACCTGCTATTGGAGCGGGATCTGAAGCATGATCAAAGCCTTCTGACAATCTTTGCACAGATATTTGAGTTAATTTACTCGCAGCTTTTCTCGCTCACGATTTTCTGAAATCCAATCCAGAAGGAAAGAATTGATGTCTGAAATTGCCACAGACTCGTTAACAAAGCGTAGCATATATGCTATTTATAGCAGAACACTGATTGCTGCAGCATTTTCAGCCATGCAGGTGCGTTCTGACGCACTTAAAGTGGCCGATCGTAAATGAGTTCTCAAGATGCAACGAGAATCTGTTACATGCCTATATACTAGAGCGTCAGATGTTGAATGTAGTAGATGCAGTTGTCAGGGAAGACTGTTGTTTTTAGATTCGTCTCAGAATACGTGCGCTGATGAGCCCTTACTTTTGTTTGTTGTCTCTGTACAAACAGAATACAAATCCCCCCGTCGCCTCTAGCCCCTGGTCTACATTCAACATTTGCCTCCTACTTGTATGTTTTCAATCACGGCCTAGCATTGGCTGACCGGGGGCGGGGAGAGGTTGGTACGCAGAAGGGTAAAGACAATCTTGCTTGTCCATAATATGAATCGTTATTGAGGGGCGGCGCGCACCTGTGCACAGCTGCGGTTGTATGTACAGTATATTGTGCTACACTTCAGAGCGCGTAATCCTTGTCTAGAGTCATCAGCACAAGGCGCTTTTACCGGGGGTTAGGGAGGGATTGTTGAACCACCTTTATCCATAAATGTAGTATATTTTTGTAGATTTTGTCTTATTTGACGCGAAATTAAGGACTGTATAGTGACTTTGACCAAATAATTTGGATGGTTTATGGTGAACCTACCCAACCCAGACATTTTGTGACGATGCATTTCTAGGCACTTAGACCTATTCACTGCAACCACTTAGGCCTACTTATAGATCTATGCATTGCACAATGGGTGATCGGTCTATTGCTGACCAGCAGACACAGTTCAGGGGACAACAGGTCTGGTAACCTATATCATATAGACACACACTGGCGGCTGCCCAGATGACCATTAAAGAAAGTCTTGACGGCTGTCCAGATGGTCGTTAAGGATTGGCCTGGCGGCTGTCCAGAGGGCCGTTAAAGAAGAACCATCGAACCGTTTCTGATTAAGTTCACGCGGCATTCAGCAGACGGCGCGTGTGATGTCTGCTATTGATTATGATATGATTTAGGGCGAGATTTGATGTGGCGCGGCGGCTATCGTTAGCGTGATTCAATGCAGCGCAGCTCTTTGTTAGTGTTTATGGAGGCAAAGCCACGCAGCGGCCTCTCAGGTTATTAATTCATAGCGTCAGTCTCCGCGTATTGCATCTACACACGCCAGCTGAGGCGCTCTCCTAGTCTTTTGTGCTGATTGTCAAAATGATTGACGATTAATAAATGACTAATGCTAGGCCTCATTAATGATTCACGTAATTCATGCTATTTAGTTCATTTACTGACTAACTGCCTTTTTTGTCTAATTCCGTCTAGGCCTGTGCTATCACACACGCAGGTGCAGACACTTGCGCGCTGTGCGTCTTTTACAAGTAGTACTCTAACTTAATTGCTGACTATATTAATTAAATTAATGCATAAACTAATTTAGTTACATTTTAATCTTCTTTTTTGATTAAAGCGCGATTATGTACATCGATTCTTGTGTTCTATCCCCCCCTCTCCCCAGCGAGAGGACCGTGTCTGCCTGGAGAGCTGTCGCTTCCTGCAGCGCATCAAGTCCAGCGCCCCCGGGTCCTGCCCCCCCGCGCGCCCCGCACCCCCGAGCCCCCCCGGGGGAGCCGGGTGCTCCCCACGGTGCCGAGGGGACGCTGACTGTGAGGGGGGACGCAAGTGTTGTGTGGAGCAGGGATGCGGTCTGAGCTGTGTGCGTCCCCTTGCGAACCCGTTCAGCGGTGAGAACAGACTGGCGTCTAAAAGTTACTTGTTTGGCGAAACTTATTATCAATTGATTTATCAACCACAATAATTTGTGTCGATTATATTTGTTTGATCAACTGAGTTTCTTGCTGCATTTTATATGAAATTGTGTTTAAAGATTTAAAAAATTGAAGCAATTAAATATAAAATAATAATTGTTCATTATTAATTAATCGTTCGTTTTGTTTGCCGCGGCAGCAGACCTGCCCCCCGTCCCTAACACTCCGACCCTGAGGGAGAAGCCGCGTGGGGGGGCCATCGAGCTGCGCTGGAACTCTGTGTCCGGCCCCCCCTCGGGCCACCCCGGTGCCCCTGCTGGTGTCTCCCCCCTGCTCTACATCGTCGACTCGCGGTGGAACGTGGGACAGAATTATTCGGAGGAGGACGTCACCCCCTGGCAGCAAGTGGCGCAGGTAAAGCCTCACAGAACTACCGTCACATACATGTATAGACGCTCACAGAACTAGACCTACCGTTCTCAGAGGAGTAAAACTCGTTTTGTTGACGCCTTAGTCCACCAGTTATCTCTTTGCTATGAAATATTTTATTTCAAATCGGAGCTGCATTTTTTTTCTGGTTATACAATTCTGCTCACATAAGCGTCTGTTTTCATGGGGCCTTCGTCGCTTTCTTCGCCTTTGGGGTTACTATTTGTCAGCCTCTCTGTATTTGTCGCCTGCTGCACCCTGCATGTAGTAAATTGTTGTTCACTCTTCACTGTCTCCCTCCCTTCCTGTCATCATTCTCTCAGTGCCGCAGGAATTGTCCCTACCATTGTTCTCATACCCCCCCCTCATTTTCCCCCCTATCCGGGCGGACATCAGACACCCCCCCCGCAGCAGCAGACTCAGGTAGCATCTAATGAGGACGTCGATAGCGAGCCGCACGTGATTACATCTCACACACAATACATGGGCCCCTGCAGCGATTGGCGGGGGAGGGGGCGCCTCGGTGTAGGGGCTGCGATTGTCCGCACGGGGCGCGAAACAAAAAAAGTCGGATGAAATATTTAGCCCGACATTGGCACACCTACAGTTGTTCATGTTGTTCGATCGAATAGCAGTGTTGTGACAATAGGAGCTATTACAGCACATGCAATACCGGCATTCGATTTCAGTTAATCATGAATTTTACACACGGCGTAGCGCATGCAACTACGATGTCTACAAACTCTTGACACGCGACTGCCGTGTCATACGATATATTTGTATTGATTGCTTGGCGAAATAGTTCAACCAGAGGTGATTAATTGTCCTACAAAACAATCTATGGTGCATTATTGGAGGAATGACGCAGAGTTGTGAACGTACCGTCGCGTGCTCGTGACGCTTTAGCGCTCTGTGAGAGAATGAAGGCGTTACGAGGACGAGCGCCTGGCACAGAATCCTCTCTCACACCTGTTTGTCTCTACAAGCGACAAAGTGACATCGATTGATGTATACTCTCCCTTCTCTCCTCCTCCCCTCCCCCATATACTCTTCCCCCCCCCTCCCCCTTGTCTCTGAAGTCACTGCTCCGCCCAGCGCACCAGCGCACGTGACTTTAGTGATCCAATCCGAAGCCGCGGCAGTACAGAGGGGGGAGGGGAGTTTTGGTGGTGGAGGAATTTGGAGTCAGTTCGTTTTGTGTGCATCCATTAAGGGCGTGAAAAATGTAGACAAGAAGAGGAATAAGCGCCAATATTTAGCGAGTCTCTGATTGTCTTCACGCCACGATCCACGAGACGATGGGTCTACGCCACTCTACTCTCGTCACCTGTGTGCCGCCAAACTCTTGTGTGCTTTTTTTGTAAAAACTATAAAATAAAAACCTTAAAATCAAAATGCGGCCTGGATCCAACCGCAGTCCAGTCTACTCCATCTAGCCATACAGCATCACGGTTATTGGGACAAAACTGTAGTACGCTACACTGCCTCGCCAGACTGTCGTACGCTTCAGTGCCTCGCTAAACTGTCTATATAATACGCTTCATTGCCCGCTGCGTCACGCCCAATCAAACAAACACGACCTCCTCCGGCGGATTAAGGACTTGTGTGGACATCAGAGGGAAGAGAATTGGATTCTCGTTGATAATAGAGCGGGGAAGGTTCCCTTTGAGCGAAAAGGATCTGCAGTT
>JAQIWG010005232.1:0-14810 GCA_034695025.1 Chamaedrilus cognettii | reverse complement strand
CCCGCACCTACGATTCAAGCAAACGATGTTTTTCCATCTCCGTTTGCATGACATATTCTTGGTGCGTTAAAAGTGCATAAAATACATATATATATATAAATACATACATACTGTAGTTATATTTATCTGTCAATTGCGACACAATGCTGTCCTGATCATTTTTAATTGCATAAATATGCAAAAAAGTGAATTATTTAAAGCCTTAAGTTTAGCAGGAAAACACATCCTGCGCAAGGTGTAGATATGTCGAATAGGCAGTAGATCAGAACAAAAATGACACTCATGAACAGTAGCTTGATTAAACGTTTTAACTAGTTCATAAACATACTGGACCACGCGTGGTCAAGTGATAGAATCTGTGTCTTAGTCAGTGAAATCGCTTCTAGTGAGTACGTTAGTATCGGTAGTGCAATCGAATTTACCAGATGCAAGGTAACAGGCAAGTTATGTAAATTTTGTAGTTTGTTACAATTTGCGCTCGATAGAACTTGGCCTTCTCTTTATCAAAATTGCAGTTAAATTTTTGTTCACTTCGCCCATATATTCCCAAATATTTAGCTTCCGTTGCCCATTTTATAGCGTATCCCCCGGCTTCAATATTACAACAATTTTTATGGCATCCTTTACCTATTCGAAGTGCTACAATTTTGTCAAAGTTAATACCTATATCCAAACTTTTTAATTCATCACTGCATGTGTTCAAGAGTGATTGTAGACTAGCGATACTTGAGCAAATCAAGACAAGGTGATCGGCGTACATGATAGCACTAACTGATAAACCATGAAATGTACAGCCTTGCGTGTTAAATGTATTCAACATATCATCTACATTGAACAGAACAGGAGAGATGACGCTTCCCTGTCTACCACCTGAGGTTAAGCTATATGATGCAGAATGTGCCATCCCCTATCGAACAATATTATATATTTTACGTCAAGGAACTACAGAGTATGATTGATATCTTCAGTGATGAGCTTGACTCAATTGATTTAAAACTGAAAATTTTGAAATCTTGCTGTATAAGAATTGGTAAGCGGTAGCATAGTGAATGCAGAGAAATTAAGGTCCAAGGTGCTACAATTCCTTGGACTTCAGACATTATTTATCTGGGTATTGCTGTTGTTGTTGGGATTAAATTTAAGCGCTGCCATGACAGACTAAAATCGAAGTTCTACCAAAGTTTCAATGCTATCTACGAAAAGCTTGGAAAACTTGGTGATCCCATTGTTACGCTGAAACTGATTTTTAATGTTGCACTTCCCTGCCTCATTTACACGCAGGAAGCCTTGCCATCACTTACAAAGTTTGATGCGAAGTCCATTGATTATCCTTGGAGCAGAGTTTTAATGAAAATTTTAAACGCATTTGATACTAAAATTGTTACTCAGTGTAAATTTTACACTGGCTATTTTCCAGTGAAGCACGTTGTTGCACTATGCTAAATAATTTTTTTGGACTTGCTGAAATTAAGCCCTTGTTACATATTGAGAACTCTTAATGATTTATCAGGCCATGGTGAACTGTCACAACTAGCTGCTTCTTACAACGTATCTACGCAGTCGTTGCTCGACTCGGATTATCATTAATATTAATATTAATGCTAATATTAATTTAATATTAATGCACATATGAACTGATGATGTCAGATAATGATGTGATTATAAATATAATATGACCTGATAATGACGTGATAAACTGTCGCGACTAGCTGCTTCTTACAACGTATCAACGCAGTCGTTAGTGCTCGACTTGTATTATCATTAATGCACATAACACATTGTCATGGCCGGAACCACCATAAAAATGCGTTACCCTTAGGGATTTCAGAGTACTACTCCGCTTTTATATCTTTATTGACTGCGAATCAGGATTTATTACACTTTTCTTCTATATTCAATGAAGAGAAGTCCGATATTAAATATTAAATATTAAATAATGAAATGGAAGAATAAGCTAGATACACATCGGAACAATTATAGAATAACTTGACAGCATCAGAATTAGAACGGATGTCAAACAACTAATATAGTCTTTACACAAATACAGAGTCACAAAACAAGTTACTAACCTTCCTACCCGTTACACTGTTTCCAGCGGTGCGCAGGTAAGTTACAATTATCGCCGCGTCTACAGGCCGCCACTGCAGGTCGACTGCTGATCGGCCTGGAGTGTGCCTGCACGCGCTTGAACTCATAAGCTACCCATCTCGGCTCGTGATTGGTCAGAGCTCGTTAACAACAGCCAAGCATCAAATCAAAGTTGAGCGATCACACTGACTCACCACCAAGTTATACATGTGCACTGTACAACCTATAGAGTATGCCTTTCGGTGGCAGAGTTACCAGCAATCTTCAATCAGGGAATGACGGCCCATTCATTGAGCAGTTATGTAACAGTACACATTAGCAAGTGCATAAATACCACCACCAGTTGTACACTAGCAGCACAGTTAAGCATATAACCTGCTACCAGTTAACAACGTCTGTATAACTCCACCACTAGCATTTGTAACTCATGTTTGAAAAATCTTAACTTCTAGCTTTTTCATAATTATTCTGATTTCTTGACCCTCCCCCCAGAATTTAGCAGGAGCCCTCTTAAAGCGAAGGACACAGCAGAGCTCGCCACAAAATGGCTGTCCTGGCCGGAAGCACCATACAAGCATGTTACCCTTAAGGATTTTAGAGTCCTACTCCCCTTTAATATCTTTATTGACTACGAATCAGGATTTATTACACTTTTTTTCTATATTCAATAAACAGAAGTCTGATATTAAATATTAAATATTTAATAATGAAATAGAAGAATATGATACTTATGCATCCGAACAATCGTAGAATAACTTGACAGCATCAGAATTGGAACGGATGCCTAACGACTAATAAAGTCATTACACAAATACAGAGTCACAAAACCAGTTACCAACCTTACTACCCGTTACACTGTTTCCAGTAAGCTTCCCCCGAAACCTATGACAGTCTCTGAAAGTTACGCTTAGAACAAAGATCCAGAGGCACACCTGGACTCGACGACGTAGCCGGAACGACTACGCATCAGAACAGTTTGATTTCCTGAGGTGTAGGACAAGCAGCCAGCAGCTGGCAGCTGGCAGCTATTAGCTAGCAGCTGCCAGTCACAAAATAAGATCAGCGTGATTGAAATACGTGACACACATTAAACACATCTTATCATTAATGACTATTTCGCTAATTGTGTGAACACAATCACCTGATATTGTGAATTTCACCGAAATTTAGCTCATACTTTTACTGTACGTTTATTTAAGTTTCTATTTCTTTATTGTGTTCTGCCTTGATGATGAATAAACTACTAATATATATTATTTGAGATGGTATACCAATTGTAGAATAATTGAATTACTGGTTTTGGTAATTTTTGTTGCATAAGTTTGATCATAAGTACAGAATTATTAATCTTGTCGAAGGCCTTTGACAAATCAAGAAAGCATAAGTTGACAATAGACTCATTGAGGGCAAAATAATCAACAACATTATGTAACATGTAGATAGCATGGGCACAACCAACATTAGCTCTAAAGCCAAATTGATTTTCAGACGTCACCAAGTGTCTCTTGAATATTAGCAACAAGCAATGTTCAAACACCTTTTCAAATTATTGCCCGTGATATATTGTTGTGGAAGGCAATGTTGGGAGGGGGAGGGGGAAGAAAGCATGGAGGGAAGCAGTGGAGCATGATATGACGGAACGTGGCATGCGTAGAGACATGGCAAAGAATCGGGAGTTGTGGGGGAGTTTCGTCATGGGAAATGTTCAACCTGTGCTAGCACGGAAGAGTGGACGTAAAACACATATGACGATGATGATGATGATGATGTGTCAGTTTGGTGCAGCCAAGTCTGGCTCGGACGCTCGCGAGGGCGGCTCCAATCCGGGGTGGGACGAATGTCGTTTTTATTATCGATGGCTTTCGTTAACTCCCGGTTTACAGGAACGATATTGTCGAATCGAGCGCTGTGATCGAAAATCTCCTAACGATATTCGACAGCGGACTTCATGTCTTCTAGCTCAATCGTTGCAGCAACCGCTGCGTTTCCGACGAAGTCGAACCATTGGATCCCGAAGTTTACCGTTGATTTCTTATATGACACTGTGTTTCGTTGGAATTCTTTTCCCTCCACGCCTCGACGCTTCAGATTCTGTTTTAGTCAGTTCGCGTTTCTAAGCCATACAGCAGAATAGGAAGCACGCAGATGCTTTACTTGCGTATGTGAAGCTTAAATGATGGCCTCAATTTCTTCATTGACGTGATTTAGATGATTCTTTTTGTACTCTACACCACAGCGAGACGCTGTGGCCTAGTGGTTAAGGCGTCGGACTTCGAGTCCAGAGGACCAGGGTTCTCTGCGCCGTCAACTATGAAACCATAGCGTTACAGGCTCTTGAACAAGACTGTTAAACACACAAATATCGCTGGCTGCTAACCCCGTGCCAGATAATTATTTATTTGGTTGGCGTCAGGAAGGGCATCCGGCGTAAAAACCCGGCTCCAGCAGTCCTGAGCAGGGCGGGCGAAAATGTGTCTACTTGTGTCAAAACATGGTCACTTACGGATTAAAAGGAGGTACGCTACATTTACGATAATGATTAGGTTAGTTTTAGTTGAGTTTTTTTACATTTATATTTTACATATTAATTTAATTTAAGGACTTTTGTAGAAACTTGTTAAATTTTATTTGAAGAAGACTCAATTGGGGCATGTCACGTTGTGTATTGGTAAGAGTGTGTGAGCGTTCTTTTTGTTTCAGTGACGGGGTTGTCAATGCAGATTTCCGTGCTCGGCGTTGGATTCATTGGTATCATCTACACCGCCGTCGTCAGTACTAACTCTTCACTGTTGTTAGATCACGATTCATGATTTATTCATTATATGGGCAAAAAACGCGCTAGAAATCTACTGAATGATTGTTGGGTGAGTTTTGACAAATTTTGACTGAAAAAAAAGTGGTGAAAAGGTGGAATTTTTGACGCTTTCAAAAACTTTTGGCTGCTAACGCTAATTTTTCTTTTCCAACAACGGATGCTCTAGAATTTAATAAAACTTATTATTACAAAACAGTTAAATTTGTTGATTATCTATCTTTGAAATGACTCAAAATGACCTTGGCCAACTATAAGCTGTTGACTGCAAGGGTATTCGGAGGAGGCTCGCTCGGGGAGGGGGGGCGAAAGGGCCCGGGGAGCGGGGTCGCCTCCCCTACCATGAATCTCAAAATCGATGAGAATGACCGAAGACATATATATGAACCAAGAAGCGATTGTTAAAGTAAATGACAAGTACACAGAACCGGGAATAATAGGAAGAGGGGTGGAACAAGGATGTCTTCTATCCCCACTCTTCTTCTCCCTGTACATAGAGGAGATGATGGAAGAAGTAATGGAGGGTGTAGATGAAGGGGTCAAAGTGGGAGGATTATCCGAGGATATCAGTTAAAAGACATTTGATTTGCGGACGATCAAGGAATGGTTGCGAATACTAAAAGAGGATTGCAATTGATACTGGATAAATTAAATGATATAGCAAAAACATATAAGATAGAGGATAAACGTGAAGAAAACAAAGGTTACGAAAATATCCAAAAGTGGACGATTGATCAATATTGTCATAGACGAGAAGAAAGTTGAACAAGTTAACTAATTCAACTATCATGGAGCGTGGATTACGAAGGATGGGAGATGTGAAGCAGAAATAAGGACGAGGATAGGAATGGCAAAGAATGCCCTTAGCAAAAGAAGGGAGTTGTTGACTAAAGGCATCAGCAAGAAAGTCAAAAAGAGGATTGTGAAGGCGGTGGTTTGGTCTGTGGCACTATACTGAGCTGAAACTTGGACGCTCAAGAAGTTGGACATACAAAGAATAGAAGCATTTTAAATGTGGGTATGGCGAAGAATAGAGAAGATTCGATGGACAGAGAAGATAACGAATGAAGAAGTATTAAGGAGAGTGGGGGAAACAATGACTATGATGGAATTGATGATAAAAATAAAAAAAACTGGATGGGACATGTAATGAGAAGAGAGGTTTTGCTGAGAGATATGATAGAGGGAAGAATGGAGCGAAAGAGAGGACCAGGAAGGCCACGGATCGGGATGATAGACGACCTGCTTGGGAAGGAATCGTATGCAGAGATGAAGAGAAGGGCCGAAGATCGGCTAGGGTGGAAGGTTTGGACACCAAAGACCTGCCATGTGGCAGAACACTGAAAAAGAAGACCGAAGACAACTACGTTGCCCGGAAATTTAGTCCTGGATGTTGAGGAAGGCCGGGGAGCCCCTACGAGGAGCTGTGGTGTTGCAGTAAAGGCGTCGGACGAAGAGTCTGGTGACCTTGGTTCAAGTCCCGCGCCGGCCACTACGAAACCATGGCGTTACAGGCCCTTCAGCAACGTTGTTAAAAACACAGGTGTCGCTAGCTGCTTACCCCGTGCAAAATAATGATCTATTTGGTTGGCGTCAGGGAGGGAATCTGGCCATAAAAATCCAGCTTCTGCAGTCCTCACCAGGGCGCAAACGTCTAATCTCTGTGAGAACATGGACACAGAATGATGAATCGATTTCGAAGTTTATAAAAAGAAAATTACTTGAAAATTTTTTGTTTGCAGTCAGATTTGACAACGTTTGAACAACGAAATATAGCCTTTGAAATACCCAAAAAAATATGTATTGCACGCTGTGAGGTAAAAAAAGGAGGCATCAAACTCGCGGCTGTAACTTTGTCAAATATTGACCGATAAAAAAATTCTTTCACCACTAGAAAAAGGACTAAATTTTCAACTAACTGCATTTATTGTTCATCAAATGATTTAAAGTATGTACAAAACCATGATGAGACGATCACAAAGAAAGGCAACCCTGCCACGTGCCTTACAAGTGCGTGAGCTTCGAAACAGGGTCGCGCCGACCGGCGCAATGCTGGTCCGTGGTGAAAAATCAGCTACAGGAGAAAGAGTCGATGGGGTGGTCGGGAAGACGGGAGAACAAGGGACAGGTGCGGTTCTGGATGGGGAAGAAGTAGATTTGAAGATTGGCGCAGTAAATGTTGATCCGATGGCAAAAAGGAGTGCAGAAGTGGCAAAGATGCTGAAGGACAGGAGGCTGGACGTGTTTTGCCTACAGCGAACAAGATTTAGTGGAGGAAGCACAAGAACGTATGGAGGGTATAAGTTTTTTTGACAAAGACATAAGGATGGCGTGCATGGCGTGGGGATCATGATTGCGGAGAAGTGGGTTGCCAGTGTAATAGAAGTGAAGAGAGTGAATGAAAGGATGATGGTTTTGCGGATGAGGGTGGAAAAAACGGTTCTAAATGTGGTATCAGTATATGCCCCACAAGTTGGGAGATCAATGGACGAAAAGGAGAAATTTTATGCTACTCTACGAAAGATCTTGTTTGAAATAAGGGAACACGAGATAGTGGCACTGTGTGATGATCTGAACGGACATGTTGGTGAAAAGGCTGACGGCTTTGAGGGAGTTTATGGAGGAAAGGGTTTTGGTAGTCGAAACATAGAAGGCAAGATGTTACTGGAGTTTGCTGATGCGCGGAAGATGACAGTGATGAATATGTGGTTTGACAAAGAAGACTCTAAGAAAGTGTCCTATGAGTGGATGTTGCATGGTAGTAGATTACGTGTTGGTAAAACAAAGGGATTGACCGATGATAAGAGATGTGAAGGTCACTAGGAATGTGCCTTGCAAACCGCAGCACAAGCTGATGGTATGTACAATCAGGTTGAGGGCTCATGCAAGAAAGAAAACGGCCTACACCTTAAAGTGTGAAGTGTGGCAGCTAAAAGAGGCAGATGTACAGAGAGAATTTATGGCGAAAGTTCAAGACTGGGAATCCAAGAGGGATAAGAATGAACAGAATGTTGACGCAGTGTGGAAGGAGATATAGGATTGTTTGCTGGGAGCAGCGGATGAGGTGTCTGGCAGAACGAAAGGACCACCAAGGCATGAGGAGACCTGGTGGTGGAACGATGAGTGCCAGATGGTGGCGGAAGAGAAAAACAAGCTATACAGTATATGGCAGAAGTCGAAAGAACTAAGGGATAAAGGGAAAGCTGAGGAAGATAAGTTAGCAAGACAAAGGACAAGGCTCGGAGAGCCATTGGCACATTAAAAGAAGCTGAAAGGAAAAGGTGGGGGGAAGCCCTGGATAAGGAGGATGAGAAGGGAAAGGTCTTTAGGATGGCAAGGAAGATAGATGACAAAAATAGGGATGTCACTGATGGAGCATGTATAAAGGACAAAGAAGGAAAACATTTTGTGGAAGAGGAGACGATAAGGGAGGTGTGCAGGGCTTACTATGAGACGCTGTTGAATGAGGAATTTGAGTGGAACAAGGATGAGTTACAGAAGAGACAGTGTCAGTGGGCCGATGGAACAGATAACATCTGGCGAAGTGAGAGCAGTCTTGGGCAAGATGAAGTGCGACAAGGCAGCAGGGCCAACGGGCCTTATCTCAGAAATGCTAAAGGCTGCAGGGGAGAAAGGAATACTGTGGATGACTGATCTATGTAATGCAGTTGTGAGGGAAGGGAAGATACCGGATGATTGGACTAGGAGGTGGATGGTGTGTATATATAAAGGAAAGGGAGATGCTTTGGACTTTGGATCGTACAAAGGGATAGAACTAGAGCATGCATGAAAGCGTTGGAGCGAATATGGAAGGAAGAATTAGGAGAACGGTGAACATTGATGATATGCTATTTGGCTGCAGCCCAGGGAAAAGCACAACAGATGCTATTTTCATAGTGCGGCAGTTGCAAGAGAAATACTTAGCAAAGAAAGGGGAATTGTGGATGGCATTTGTGAATCTAGAAAAGGCTTTTGACAGAGTCCCACGTCATGTGATATGGTACGCATTAAGGGAACTCGGTGTGGAAGAGTATATTATATTAGTCATAAAGGCTATGTATGCAGGAGCACAGACGGCAGTTAAAGTCAAGGGGTGTGAGAGCAATCTGTTTGAGGTGAAGGTTGGAGTACACTAGGGCTCTGTGCTTAGCCCACTGCTATTTATGATTGTTCTGGAAGCAATATCCAAGAAATTCCGGAATGGCCTACCATATGCACTACTATATGACGATGATTTGGTGACAGCTGAGGAGTCGGAAGAGCTGCTGATGGAGAGAGTAAAGATATGGAAAGAAAGTTTGGAAGCAAAGGGACTTCAGGTAAACTCTAGGAAACTAAGGTTATGATGTGCAAAGAAAATTTGGGACAAATCATGAGCTCAGGAAAACATCAATGTGGAGTATGCAGAGAAGGAGTGGGTTTAAATTCAATCAAATGTTGCAAGTGCAGGATGTGGATTCAAAAAAGGTGTAGTGAAATCAATGCTAGATTGAAGGAAGATCCACTTTTCCACTGCTCAGTGTGTACCAAGGGTGTAGACAACAGTGTTAAGACACAGGGGGAGAAGCATGTGGTCCTTGAGCATGGAGCGTGGAGCGTGTGAGTAGTTTCTGTTACGTGGGAGATATGATTGGTTGCGGAGGGGGAGCAGAGAATGCAGCAAGGGCTAGGGTGAGAAGTGCCTGGGCAAACTTTAAGAAACTGGGATTTATCTTGACAGCAAAGGGTGTCTTATTAAAACTGAAAGGGAAATGTGCAAAGTACTTTGGTATATGGAAGTGAGACATGGCCATCGAAGGTGGAGGATCTACAGAGATTAGAGAGGACAGTGAGAATGATGGTGAATTTGATGTGTGGAGTGTCATTGAAGGACAAGTGTCGAAGCTAAGATATGAGAAAGCGGTTAAGTGTCGTATGTATAGCGGCCATGGTGAAGAAAGGGAGTGAGGTGGTTTGTACATGTGGAACGCATGAATGAGGAAGACTGGGTATCCGCATGTCGATATATTAACAAGGAAGGGATTGTTGAAAGAGGGAGGGGGAAGAAAGCATGGAAGGAGGCGGTAGAGAGCGATATGAAGGAGCGAGGCATGAATAGAGAGATGACAAAGAATCGAGAGTTGTAGGGGAGTCTCATCGTGGGAAACGTCCAACCTGTTTTGACACGGATAAGTAGACGTAAAACGTAAATGATGATGAATGATGAAATGATTTACAGTGCGATTGATAAATTGGAGTATAGCAGATAGTACCGTATGGCATAAAAGTGTTGCATATATTTCTGGGTCTTTAACTGGCGTAACATTGCGAACCTTAATAATGCTGCCGCAAGGCACTGAGAAAGTTGAAGGTTCGAAATCGTCGAATTCCTACCCTTAAAAGCTAAATTTTCTTCAGTTTTCACAAGTTGCATATATTTAACTGACATTTGCAATGAATAGAAATGAAACATGAAGCAGTGAAAGTCTCAGATGTTACAGATATTGATCTTTAGCCTGCACACCAGCAAGAAGTCCTCTGTTAATTCTGAAATGTTTAAGAAACGGAGTGCTGCTGATGCTTTTTAGTGCATCTGAATAGCATTACGCCAGTGTCTCAATGGACATAATTAAAGATCTAACTTGGTCATTGGGTGGAGGGTGGACTCCAGACCTATACCGATCTTACTTTTCTAATTTCTGGCATAAAACTGAATGTAGCTAGCCACCGAGATGGTTCCCCTATTTCAGCAACTGATTTCTGTCATACAAAAGACGAATGTATGAAATCGTAATGCTATACTATAACAGGAAATGTCCCGGACATGACATAAAACTATGCCCGGCAGCCCTGCCCCTGCTACCACTATTGGGCAGGACGAAGCGTTGTGGCCGAGTGGTCTAAGTCGCGCTGGTCTTGGATTACGAGTGCGGCAGTTGTCGATTCGAATCCCGGCCGCAGCAAAGATTTTGAGTCGCTTCGTGTACCCTTTGGCAAGGATGGTTTAAATTCAGCAGCCACAAGTGTTCCTACGATGCTTACCAGTCTACGCTGGAACCACGACCAGCGACCACCAGCTGGTGTAATGGCACCTTTCCCCACAATTAAGGGGCTAAAACAATAACATTACAGGAAATCGACGAGTTTGATCTTTCAACTTTCTCAGTGTATTGCCGCAATATTTTGCGATGTTTTGTAAACAGCATGCAGTATATGCTGTTTTTTGAAATTTTAGCCCTCTTTCCAGCGATAAGTGAATTTTAAAAATCGTTCAAAATGTGAAAAGTTACAGCCATAAGTTTGTGCCTTCTTTTTTGACTCACGGTGTTGTGCTGTGATAGTTTATATCACTCATAGATTCGTTTCGAATGTTTTGCAGAGCGCATTGTGAATCAATATAATAGGTATTCCTATCGATATAGTAGGCTTTCCTATTTGCCCTCATTTATGACAATGTTTTTCCCTGCATAGTTCACGCTGATTTTTAGAAGTCCTTCAAACAAACGAACACAAGTTCACCTAATCTCGTGATTGCAATAGCTTCGCAACGTCTCATTGTGATTTCTTTTGACATTCTATTGTAAGGACTAAGCCGAGTAAGCCTACGCTTAGCTCTTGTACTTTTCTCTTGTGTAAAACTCTTTAACCCTTTCTAACATTATTTTGTGAAAGGGTTAAAAAATTTCTAGGTCTACGTCTATTAAAAATAATTTGAGACGTGGGCGGCGAATGCGCCGACCAGTAGAGTAAATGACTATAAGTTGATCGTTTGATTATTATTCTGCATTGTAATATGATATCTGTGCATGTGTGGTGAATGGTAGGGCGAGCAAATTTCCTTGCTCGATAACACTTTTTATGTGTTATAGAGAAAAGAGACAGCAAGTCACTTTGGATGACAGAGAAAAGCGACCTACTGTTCTCTCTCACATCTCAAAAATCTGATCTGTCCGTGTTTGATGATGGTTGCCTATTGGACTGGATGAATGGATGAACATTGCTAACAGGATTTTGAAATAACTTGTGTACAGGGTGGTCTGAAAGGTGTGATATGGGTGGACGCTATCCAGATGCTGATAATCATTGCTGGCGTGCTCGCTATCATAATCAAGGGCACGCTGGATGTGGGCGGTATGAGCAAGGTCTGGCAGATTGCACGTGATGCAAACCGGATCGAGTTCGACATGTATGACATTTGTAATTTTATAATCAAATTTCTGTTCTCAAAATTTTGCTATGATCATATCTAATGTTTAATGGCAATTATTTATGAAGGGAAAGTGACTGATACATGTAGCTGCACAGTTTAAGGACTCTGGCAGTTTATGCGAACTGAGCTGAGCTGTTTAGAGTCCAGCGTTCAGTTTTAATGAGCTATAAGAATTCTTTATCGCAGAATGCAATGCAGAGTTATCTTGTAAGGTCAACGAGCCTTATCTGTTCTGTGTAAACAAGTTGACTGCGATAATTTTGCAGAACTAGTGAAAATATGCATCTTACCACGGTTGTACATTGTACATGCTTGCACCAGTGATATGATTTACTTTGGTATAATTTAAATCAGGAACGATTGCAGCATTTCAGGAGAAGGCGAATTTGGAAACCCATGACCGGCGCGGGGGGGGGAACGAGTTGTATCTGGTTGTTGATTTGTTGTAGTTGTTGTTTTGGGTGATCAACTAGCTTAACATTATACTTATATTATATAAGGATGTAAGTAGTATAAACAACTTTACATTTCGTACTGGGCAACAGAGATGGCAGAACTAATTTTCAAACTTTTTTTGGCTCAAAATTTACAGTTTTCCACATTTAAAATGGAAAGGGGGAGCGGCTTCATGTAATTAAGAGCTCATTCCAATTAGAAGAAAACAGAACTGAGTTCTTGAAAGTGGGTCGAGTTAGAACTCGGTTCTAGAACTGAACTCGTTCCCGTGGCCAGTTCTCAAGAACTCAGAACTGAGTTCCCGAGAACTGAAAACTGGCGAAATAGCAGAATCAGATTTAGTTCTAAGATGGCGGAACCAATCCCAATAGGAAGCCAGAACTGAGAACTTAGAACTGAGTTCCCATGGGAATGTTTCAGTTCTCTCAGGTTGCCATGGCACTGAGCTATTGGCACTGTGCCAGAACTGAGAACTGAGTCCTCGTAAAATATACGTAGCTTAGCTACTGTATCAAATTGGATAGTGGATTGGATAGTGGATATCAAAACTCAGAACTGAGTTCTGATTTGTTCCCCATGAAAATGTACGCTAAGTTAACTGTCGCAAAAGGTGATATATTAGATGACGTCGTGACGGCGCTCGACACGTTCAGAGAAATCTGATGGCAAGGCGCAAAAATCGTACAATAAGATTGAATAGTTTAAAAGTTATCACGATTCATGTAGAAGTGCTCGACTGGTACTTCCAGAATCCCTGAATATTTAGGAAATGTATTTACAGCTTGAAACACTGTCAATATCGTGTTAAATGTTTTCCCTTCATTCTGACACAACAGGTCGTAGGTCAATCGCCCCAAATACTCAAAGGTACGAAAAAAAAACTAGACGGTTGCACAGTACCAATGCAAAAACGGCATGCGCGAAAATCAAGACATGTAGTTAAATACAGATTTTAAAATTTATGTGCAAAGCAGCTAATTTTTAAAAAGGCAAAAAACTGCTATAAAATGGACACTTAACGCATATCTTCTGAAAAATAGCAGGAATCTGTTTGGAGGTGAAAATTTTTTTTAAATTTGCTGAGTCTCTATAGTCGAAATTTAGGCTTCTAAAATAAAACAACTTTGTCCCGGTGAATACAGTCAATATGTTTTAAAATACACATGACGCTTTTTCTATCCCTGACTTGGAAGTAAATGAACATTTGTGCAGATTGTGACAGTAGTTAACAAGACTTGCAGCACCGTAATCATGCAAAAACGGCACGCGCGTTAGCCGCCGTGGGTAGCTAAGTACAACTTTTAGATTTTGAGCCGGGGTAACTCATTTGTTTAAATGCAGGTAAACTGCCATAATATGGAAGCAGCATGATCTGTAAAAGAATAGTTGAAATCTAGACGGTGATGGAAAAGTTATTGCGTCCCTATCGTTTAAATGTAGGGCTCCTATTAAATAATATTTTTGTTTTTCTGTCAACGTATTGGAAAACATGTATGGAGCAATGTGTAGCCCTGAATAAGTGGCTCTGGCGAAAATGTCTACAGATGGATAAGTATTGTCTACAAGTTTGGAATCTGCATGATAGCGTGGATGTGCGACGGTCCGAATCAGTGGAGCAAATTTTCACAAAAAATCTTTCAGGATTTCAGGGGCTTAACTACCCTGCCCGACTTGAAAAACCTGGATTGTGCACCCTTGAGCTCAGGAGGCTTCGGGCTGATCTATGTTTTTGCTTTAAAATTTTACATGGCCTTGTTGACACTCAAATAGACAAATTCTTTTTATTGGATCGACAGGGTCGAACTAGAGGGCACAGCTGGAGATTAAAATCCACCACTCCCAGGCTTGATGCCAGACTGCACTTCTTCTCTTTCATAGTGGTCAATTTTTGGAACTCATTGTCTAGATTCATTTCTAACTGTAAAGACCTGACATCTAATGTTGCTAGCAAATAACAGCCATGTATTCTAGTCTACTTACAGTAGATGCATTTTAACTGATTTATTATTATTCTTGCTTGCCTGATTTTAATTATTTACAGCACATAGTAAAATAGAATGCAGGCCACATGCAAAATGTTTGAACTCAAGTGTACAGAGTGCGGCATAAAAAAACAACCCCCTAGCGAATTCGCAAAAACTCGTCCAAAAGTAAATATATTTCCTTGAAATTTTTAGGGATTGTAGCCGAGATAATTTGACACAAGGTCTCCAAATTTCAAACGAAAACATTAATGCGTTCAAAAGTTATGAAAGTTCTTGTAAA
>JAQIWG010005231.1:0-14813 GCA_034695025.1 Chamaedrilus cognettii | reverse complement strand
ATTTTACAGGTTTAATTTTGCCAAAAACATAATTTGATTATATTGCACAAGATTTCACGAGGGGGTCCCACTTTTTTTGTGCCACCCTGTATGTAAACAAGCAGTCGTCAATTCAATACTAAGTCCATATCAATATCTTATAACTTAAATTATTACACAGATTAACACTAAGTTTGACAAAACAATACGAATCGACGGTTATTTATGTGCGCTAAATTTGGTAATCATAGGAAAAATGTGTTATGAATACATAGAAACACCAAATTGTTTTGCACCGAAATATCAGACCAGTAAATTTCTAACGCTCAGAACAACAGAACTATTCGACAAAATGTAAAGATAAATTTTCAAGTCGCTCAAGCAAGTCATAAGTATTCAGAAAGATTAAGATTAGTAATAGCAGAGTAAATCTAGACTTATCTTGCAGAAAACCTTTCATGCCAAAAATTAAAATTTCTATCAAGATTTTTAGCACTGTTTCAGTTTCTTATCAACACCCATGCAATTAAAAGTAAAAATTAAAATTTTAAAGGTGCTTAATTGCAGATTTCTCCCTCAAATTTTTCTTTTCTTTTCGTCTTCCTTCTAAGCTAAAGCGACAGATATAATCTTGAGCACCGCTTTTTTGCTAATTATTTGAGAGATATCCATATATCCAGTGTGAATACCCATAAAATAACGTTACGTTAAAAAACGTTTGTATCAAAAAACTTTGTTAGTGTCAAAGTGAATGTGAATTCAGTTTGTATTGATAGTTAACTTTGTTAAATTGAAAATGCAACAGTACTAAATGCGCTTGAAGATATACACTGTGTTCCGATGAAAATGGGAATACTTTAAACTTGTCATAACTCAGTCGAAAGTTCTGAGATTTGTCTGAAATTGCACATACAACAACTGTAGCCATATCTTCCATAAAAATTTGGAAGTTTGTAGAGAAATTAGACTAAAACTAACCTCCTTTTATCGTGAAATCTGCTAATGTCCATGTTTTCACGCAGGTTTACACGTTTTCGCCCGCCCTAATCAGGACTGCTGGAGCTGGGTTTTTATGACCGGATGCCCTTCCTGACGCCAACCAAATAAACAATTATCTGGCACGGGGTTAGCCGCTAGCGACACTTGTGTGTCTAACAGCCTTGCTGAAAGGCCTGTAACGCATGATTTCATAGTTGCCGGCGCCGATATATGAACCCTGGTCCTCTGGACTCGAAGTCCCACGCCTTAACCACTACACCACAGCGCATCGCTGTGGTGTAGTTTTTAGACTAATTTTGACAAGATTATGGCTCTTTAAAAAAAGATTTAGAAAAAAAAATTCTAACAATAATTGCTGCGTGTTGTGTGCCTACTGTCAAATTATAAAAAAGCAGGCCATAAATTTAGTCACAGCTGACGTTCACAGTGTCTTCCTTGTTTGCGTACACATTACAGAAAACATGGTTTTATCCGCATGACCCTCAGACATGGAGTGTCTTGAAAAGTGGCAGGTGTTTTATCACAAATTCACAGATCAAGCAATCAAATGGTGGGGTCCCCGTCTTCAGTCATGTGTACACAAACAAGACGGGCACTATGAACATCAGCTGCGACAAAATTCTGGACTGCTTGTTTGTAACTTGGCAGTAGACACACAACACGCAGAAACTAATGTTGGAAACTTAATTTTTTCGGTACTTTTTAAAAACGGCCATAATTTTGTCAAAATTTGTTTAATTTCTCTACAAATTTCCAAATAGGTGTAGATGTGGCAACAGTTGCCATGTATAAAATTTCAGACAAATCTCATAACTTTTGACCGAATTATGATAACGTTTCGAGTGTTCCCGTTTTTATCGGAACACGGTGTATATGCTTTTCAACACCGTAAAACATTAAATTAATGCTGCATGCAATTTTTGCGATTTTGCCCCTCAAAAATATGCTGTGCTTAATTTTCACGTGTTCATAAATAATGTGGGACTGCCCATTATATATAACTTCCGCAGCTTCATTTTCACGCATGTCATTTTTGCGAGTTTTCCCAATTCACGAAATTTGCATGCACGCAAAAATTGCAGGTTTTACAGTATATTCGCAGATCACCGAGAAGCTCTAGATCACACAGCGTGAAGGGTTAGATGCTATAGATCACAAATGGGCTGCAGTTCAAGATCTGTTGCCCAGATCCCTCAAAGACACCAAAGCAAACTCATGCTGACACTCCACACCGATCGTCTCCACATTGGCCTTCAAGTTTTTCAGTGATTCTTCAAGGCACTGCAGCTGATGTTGAGAGGTCACAGTTCCGATCAGATGCCCAATCTCCCTGTGCATGCGAAGAACCCTCTCCAGTGAATCCTCAACATTAGTTCCTGGGGAAGTGATTTGCACTACGTCAGCCTGGACTTTGGCTTCACGTTGTCCATCGATGAACATTGCTGCAGCTTTTTTCTTGTTCCAATTTCTGAACTTTTTTTTCTTTACGAAATTTGAAATGCTTGCTGCTTTGTCCTGAAGTGAGCAATCTTCAAGCTTCAGGTGAAAAGTATGCGCAATGCTGCGTAAATCTTTCTTCGTAGTAAGATGAATACGCTGTAAGTTATCATTCTCGCTCATTCCCTCACGAATTTCATGCAGGATGACATCAGGTGGTACCCTATTGGCTATTTGATCAGCAATCCTCCTTCTATCGATATCAGATAACCGGAGATGTCTTAGCTGATCTTCTCGATCTGTATGACACATATGCTTTGATGCGTATTTGACAAGCAGACAATTATCATTCTTGCGTTCCAAAACAAAGTGAGCAGGACAGGTGCGATCGATCTTACAAGATCCCTGCATTTTAAGGCGACGCTTGCGCTCTCCAATCAGCAGTCTAGACGGTCCAGATCTGCTACAATAGTAGTACTCCTTAGCAGACGCGGAGAACTTCTTCATCCGAAATCTGCACGGAACGTCACGCTGTATCTTGCACAACCACTTGTCAAAGTCATCTTGACAGTCAAACGTTAGTGTTTCAAATGGCAGTTTCAGACCATGCACTTCATTCAAGTGCTGCATGAGACGGGACATAGTAGAACCGCGAAAAGTACAAGTCACCACCGAGCATTTTAAATTTCTTGATAAGCCTACATTGTGAACTTTGTGCTCATGCCTGGACAAATTACCCTTCTTGGAGTAGAATAGTGCACATAACTTACATGCAAAGACTGGCCTTACCCTCGTCTGCGTGCCATTATGCATCAATTTCTCGTGGCGTGAAAAGTCTGACATCCGAGAAAAACAATATCCGCATTTATCGCAACACAACGCATCTGATATCCGCTGTTGTTGGGTCTGCATCACATTGTGCACACTTTCCTTGTGGAGAGAAAATACTCCTTTCTTAGTGAAACAACATCCACATTCATCGCAGAGGAACATATCAGGTGTCCCTTGTTGTTCTACACCTTGATCTCCCATGTCAGCTACAGAAACTCGTTCAATGCCATGCACTGACACTTTATGCCGAAGCAGACTGGACTTGAAAGAAAAAGAGTGCTTACACAGATTGCAAATGTATCTTTTCTTAAAAATGCCTTGAGCACGGACTGCATCATTCTCCGCAGTAAGGTCTCCAGTGCTCCGAGAAGTTGCCTGCGCTTTATGCGCATCTCTCTCGTGAACATACAACTCGGATCTTGAGTCAAAATATTGCATACATTCAGAGCAAGTGAACCTCAAATATGTAGATTCAAAATTAGTACTTCGATCGTGCATCCGCTTGTGACGGTCTAAATTCTGTTGTAACGTATAAGATCGGCAACATTTGTCACAACGGAACACTTTTGAAATCGCTCCTGCGCTATGCAGAAATTTCTGATGCCGAAATAGATGACTTTTTCTACTAAATTTACGGCTGCAATAGTTGCATGTAAAGGTTTTCCTGGAATTCAGTACGACCTCTGCAAGAGGTTGTATGACAGTACTATTATCGAAAGCCGGTGGAGCTGTGGGGTTGCTACCTGGTTGCACAAAGGGCGTACAAACAAGAATGACAGCCGGCTTGGTTGTGGGGCCTGTCCTGGTCTGCTCGATTTGTCTTGACAAGACGACAGCCTGCTGGGCTGTGGGGCCAGTTCTCGTCTGCGTAATTGGTCTTGACAGAATGACAACCTGTTCGGCTGTAGGGCCAGTCCTGGTCTGCACGATTTGTCCTGACAAGACGACAGCCTGTTGGGCTGTGGGACCAGTCCTGGCGTCACGCCTGGGCTGCGTAATGGGTTCTGATACAACGACTCCAGCCTGCGGGGATGATGTCAGCTGCTGTAGAATATCATCCTGCTACACACAGAAAAGTCAAATTTTTATATGTAAGATTTTGGTATGAGATAGAGCCTATTAAGAAAGAAGTACAGATTCTAAAACAATTTCTGATTTTTATCATGTTCCACAGGGACGTAGCCGCTTAAGGGACGGGGGGGGGGGCGCGTCTGCGTCCCTCCCACGGACTAGGGCGCCCCCTCACAAATTAATTTGGCCCCCCTCAAAAAAAATCGTTGATAAAAAAAGTGGATGAGAAGGGAAAAGGTGTTGATTTTGCTATGTTAAAAGTACAAGTAGTACTAAGAATGGTCTTAAAAATAGATATCAACTGCTGGTAAGAATGGCCTATAAAATTCCCCTCCCCCCGCTCATGAATAATGCAATGGTCAAGACTATAGCTTTTTGGAGAAACAAAAGCTATGTTAAAGAATTTGGTTCCCCCACCACCAAAAACCTGGCCATGCTTTTGGTCCCCCCCCACCACCAAAAACCTGGGTACGCTATTGGTCCCCCCACCGCCAAATCCGTGGCTATGCCCCTGATGTTCCATATAATTATGGGTATATTAGTGTACCGTGACACAAAAAAACTGATACCCTGGCGTTTCGCTGTACTGCAAAATCATGAAATTTTCATGTGCATGTAATCTTCGTGAATTTTGCGAAAGATAAGTTGGACAGATAAGAAAACGCACAAAGAAGAGGTTAAGAGAGTGGGGGAAGCAAGGACTATGATGGAAGTGATAGTCAGAAGAAAGAAAAACTGGATTGGACATGCAATGCGAGGAGAGGAATTGTAGATGTGATGAAGGAAAGAAGGGAGGGGAAGAGAGGACCGGGAAGGCCACGTACTGGGATGATAGACAATCTGCTTGAGAAGGAATTGTATGCAGAGATGAAGAGAAGGGGAGACATAAGGATCAGTGTTTGCGCCAACATTTATCGTAAGGGGGGGCAGCCCCCTGGAGTGTAAAGTTAGGTATGAATTATTTTAATTTTAGGGATCTATACTTTTTTCGCCACCCACAATGTATTGTAATCAGTGATGCATCACTGAAACACTAAACACAACACGCGCCACTTACGAAAGAGAAAAATAAGTTCAAATCTGATGCTGAATCCCCTAGAAAAGCTCAAATCTCTAGTTTATGAAGATTATCGTAAATGAAACATATTCTATTCTGTGAAACTACCCTTGCTCCTAACTTTTAAATGGGGGGAATCAAAATTTAGAAGGGGAATTGCCCCCTTGATTCAAACATCAAGGCTTTCAGTTATCAGCATCCGTGGGTCACACAAACCGCTGTCAGTGTGATGTGACTCCCCTCCACGCCTGTGTGATAAAATCAATATTACCACGGACGTGAGTTTCCCTTGCTCTCTATCTCTGAGTGGACTACGGATAACGGCATTGTCGAAAGGGCGTCTCCAATATGGTTATCAGACTACGCAATGGATGGAAACCCACAAATAATATTTACATCCACGGACACAATACCCGTGTGCCCTGGTCCTACGGAGGGTATCGGAGACAACGTGCGAGGCCTTCTGAGGGTGAGACAATTAACCCAAAAATTTATATCATTAAGAAGGATTTATATCATTAAGGAGATGATGGAATCGATCCAGAGTAACCAAGGGGCAAACTCTGTCACCTCCCCCCCAGCCCACTGTCCTCCCCATCCACCAAAACAGCTCCTCCCATTCTCAGCGTCATCTCAGAGATACTGGGGCGGGCCATGGGCACAGAAGTTTATCGATTTTTGGATGTCCGTGGCTGTCTTGTGGAGCAGGGTTTTACAGGCCGGTTGCCCTTCCTGCCGCCAGTTGTTGGCAGCAGGGTCAGGGCTGCCGGACATAGTTTAAGATCATATCCGGGACCTGTCCGCTCAAATCGGGCCTCTTGATCGACCTTCATTACCGATCAATATGGTCTCACTAGATCATATATCATTGCGCTTCTTACACACGCTTCATATACCCTTCCCTTCAATTTCAGACAAGCCAGGGAACAAAGAATTGGCTTGCAGCCCAGAGCTCCCCGGGCCAGTCGTAAAAGGCGACTAAAGAAGGGGAACGGCCTCTTACACAGAACTGGACTGTAATAGTCATTGTTACTACACACGGTCGTTAAACTACACCCCACCCCCACTTCAGTTTCAGCGATATACTGTAAAACAAGAAATTTTTGCTGCATTTATTTTCGAGGTTTTGCCTCTCACAAATTTAGCTGCACTTAATTTTCGCGTTTTTGAGGACTGCCCATTACATATACATAAAGCTTCTGCAGCTCTATTTTGCTGCATATAATTTTCTCGAGTTTTGCAGATTCGTGAAATTCGCAAAAATTACATGCACGTGAAACTTGCATGTTTTACAGTATATACTTTCCAGTTAGAATTGGTGAGAGCTCTCAGAGCTATCCCCAAGCATCTCGTCCTCATCACCGAGGTAGATTTTACACCACCATTGGCGTTAATCATATCACAATGATAGCTAAATGTTCCTACTCCTTTATATGTGTTCTCCCTTACTTTCACTTCTGTGGCAACCATCTGAACTACTTGACCTGATAGACACGTTTTTAACACAAATGCTGTCTTCAAATTGGCTAATCTACTTGTTTTAAGCCACTGCATCTCTGATGTGTCCATTCCCACAAAGGCACATTATGCATGTAATTTAATTTACGCGAATACTCTTTCCACAGACTCCACACGGCCATTTTCTACATTTCTCCACCGTTCCCTCTCCGCATCCACTTATCATAACTTTAGTCTTTGCTACATTCACTCTCATTCCTTTCGCCTCCATACACTCTTTCCACCTACGAATCTTATCCTTCAATTCGTCTTCACTCTTTGCAATTAACACTAAATCATCCGCATACAGCTCCCATGGCAACTCAGATCCTATCTCATGGGTAATCACTTCCATCACAGCCACGAACAACAGTGGGCTCAACACTGATCCCTGATGTAGTCCAACCTCATCTCAAATCGATCACTTGTCCATCATATGTTCTCACAGATGTCTTTGCGTCAAAATACATTGCCATCACTGCCTCAACTAGCCACTCATCAACCCTAAATTTTCTCAGCGCTCACCTTACAACTTCTCTTGCTCTATCAACAGCCTTCTCCAGATCCACAAACGCGTAATATAACTTCACAGATTTAGCTTTAGGCTTTTCTTTCAACTGCCTCACTTCAAAAATGCCATCAACTGTTCCCTTTTCAAGCACAAACCCTAACTGCATATTAGCAAAAGTGATTTGATTCTTAATCTTTTCTCAAGCACTCGCTCTAGTATCTTCAAACCACGTTCCAGCAGTTTGGTGGTTCTATAACTACCACACTGCATCGCATCACATTTTCCCCAAAAGAGTTTAAACATTCCAAAGAACTAAAGATTGGCACTGTTTAATTATATTGTTGTTCAACACAAAAAATGTGTATAAAACACTGTTTCATCATATGCTGTGTCAAGGCTATCTTGATTTTGCTTACTTCATACCGCAGCTCTTTAAAAAGTGCTTCCAAAATAACGTGGCTATATCATTGCTCGCAGTGGCCTGTACAAATTGCAAAATTTTTGTACAATTTTCTTTTTCATGGTTAAACCCTGAAAGCCAAGAAAATAAATATCACGACAAGGCTTATGTACCTGCAAACACGTATCGGTCTCAGAGGAGGCGAGAGAGCGCTTGAGCAGCTTGAGACGAAGCTTGTCCTTGACAGTCTGCATCACTTCATCTTGGTTCACAAGAGTCTGCGTCTCACCGGTCGCACACTGTTCGGACGTTACTGCTGGGATACTGTTCAGACGGTGCACATGCTGTGCTCCAGTTGAGCGCAATGCGTAACTGGACTTAAACAGCCTCTGTCTACTCTGCCTGTGCATATTGTGCTCCCTTTTCCTGTGCAGAGACAAAGTCCTTTCATTCATGAAACTCAAATGACATGCATCGCAGGAGAAGTTTGCTGTGAGGGACTCCGGTGTCGTCTGTGTCTGTGTTGCGACTGCACGAGTACTGTGATCAAACTTCTGATGTCGTGAAAGAGCGCCCTTGTGAGGAAAAGTACGCATGCACTCAGTGCAGATCAAAGTCTTACTGGCTACTTGTCTTACATTTGTTTCGTCGTTCCTTCTTTCTACTAATCCCACATGGGAAGGACTAAGCGGAGTATGCGCCGTTCCCACCGAGCCCACATCGAATGAACCGTTCTCCAGCTTCAGAGGGCTCGCATCCAACGGATCGTCAACTGGATAGAATGTGTTCGTATTCATTGAGTCATCAAGTGGGTCCAATGTGCCCACATTCATCGAGTCATCAGCAAGTTCCAATGTGTACGCATTCATTGAGTCATCAGCTGGGTCCATTGCAGATGATGCTATAACATAGCACATAGTTATGACACTGACAGTGCGAAACAGCAAATAACCATTTTTAGTCCAAGTAGTCCTATGCACATGACACTCAACTTTATTTATTTTAAAATGCCATCCTACGATAAAATCCGTCATATAAAATGGATACTACACAGAATTGGGTTTAACTTTACAGTAACAATAGCACATGATTGTGATTCACAGGCTTTCCTCCATCCACAAGGGCAAATACTTTTGCTGTGATCTCCAGCAGATATGTTCGGCATGATTTGTTAATCTTCTAACTAGGTGCTGGCTATTCTTGATAAGATAGTTATTCTTGAGATAGATTTCAATTAAGTTTATTACTACCCTCTCAAAAATTTGTGTAAGTGCGACGTCAAACTAACTTGCCTAGAGCCTAATTCTTCGCCTTTTTCTTGGAACGTTTTTTGAATATCGCCGTTACATTTGCTCGTGTCCGATCTTCTGGAACAATCTCACTTCTCAGTCTTACCTTGTAAATTAATGCTAATAATTTTTTTAATCCTTTTTTATCTACCTTCATTTTCTAGCACTTCATATACTAGTACATTGTTTTTCGTCATATTTAGGAAAGTTGCTTTCAAAAGAAAACTTTAAACAAATCATAAACTTACAGCTTAAAAATTAGTCAAAAATTCATGAAAGTTACCTCAATATTTTGACTCTAAATAATTTAAAGTGGACATATATATTTGGTGAGATTTTGTCTCACCATATATGTATTTGGCCAGCCATAAAAACCCAGCTCCTGCAGTTCTCACCAGGACGCATACGTCTAAATCTGTGTGAAAACATCCACAAACATCAACAGAGTAGACGAAAAAAGGCGGTTAGTTACTTAGTAGTTTATCGCGATTAGCAATTTTTGCCTAATCTTAATTTTTGACCATGCCGCACAACATACAAATTTCGACAATTTTCTAAAAATTGTGCCGCAATTTTTCCAACTATACTTGCCGCAATTTTCTGAGGTCTCTACTGGAGAGGAGACATGTCCTCATTGATCATGTCGAAGCAGGACAGTAAGCCTACCAACCAAACCTTGCTATCCCAGACTCTCCGGAGTAATACCGAGTGCACTATTCCTTGAGATCGCTTCTCCGTCTTAGCAACTGTTGCCAGTCATCATGCAAAGAATAACTTAAGACATCTTAATGTCAGAATTTTTTATAGTATTATACACAAAATCAATGATTTTATTCAACTTTCTCATTGTAGACTATTGCGACAAAACACTAAGAGCTAAACACTAACAGATACACACATAGTAGGACATAGAAGTTGTCATAAATATTGTTCTCGTTGCAATGATGAAATAATTTCTAAAATTTGTCAACATTTAGCGAAGTCAGTGCTCCTCGCTCCACTCTGATGTCACCTCTTTTTTTAATCACGGTGAGGTGTGTACTTTTAAAAATCACGGTACGGTATACTACAAGGATCGTATCTTCTAATAATTAACTGCTACAACCTAAAACAAATGCACTGCGCACGGAATAGGAAAATGATAACCTGTCAAATTGTCATGTTTGATTCTCAGATGACGAAGAAGGCTTGAGCGCAGCTCAAACTCCATCGCACAGACAGTGCATTGATGCACAACTGGTGCACCTGTAAGTTGTAACACATACATGCACATACAACACATACAGAGAGCTCATGCCATTGGTTTGGTCAGAAGACCGCGAGTACTAGGTACAAATCAAAGAATTAGGACTAAGAACTATCGACCTGGAACTATCCGACCCTAAGAACTATCGACCCTCATTCACGTACATGTTTTTATCATTATCTTAACTTTTTTCTAAGTCAAATTTTTAAACAAATAAAATCCAATCACCGAATGCTGTGACGTCATCATTCGGTTCGACGCGACTAGCGGAGTTTCAAATAAAAAAGATAAGCTTTGCCTAAGATTCTCCTAAGACAATCTTAGGACTAAGATTTTCGTAAGATAGGACTAAGACTTTCATAAGATTGCTTCCTGAATGAGGCCCCGGGAAAGGAACTGATCCAAGCTCAACGCCACGCAAAGACGGGATTGTCAGAGGCAGCGTGATGATGGAATTAGTTTTAAGCCATTTTGAAATGGGCTGTAAATTTATTTTGCACATCAGCTTGAATTTAGTCAGCCTACCTAATACTAATAGTCCACGCCATCATTTTGTCATTGCATGACAATCCCCTTTTTAGGTGCCGTCCGCGCCAAAGGTTTACGGTACTTAGTCCTAATACTTAGGTGCAAACCTCACAAATTTATAATTAATTTATCCATACGTCATTGTTGTAGATGGTCATCCATTGATATAATATTGAATGGGCAACACTTGTTACAAGTGTGTGCTGTGCCACTGTGCCTGGGCACCCCAGTCCATAATGGACTAGAAGGCCCATATAATGTAACAATTGATTAGTACATCAGTAGATCTATACCTTGTCAACTTCATTGCCTATGAGCTTAAAAATGCTCTGGCATCCGGATAAACATAAAATACACCAAAAATTAATAGATATTTCAATGTTCTCAAAACCGTATTCATTAACAAAATTATCAGAATCATTTATGACCTATCTTTGTGGTATTGTGATAATACAGCAGTATAGTGCGAGTGCATTGCTTATTCATCACAAATACGAGTTGTAAAATGTTCATTAAAAGAGTACAGTACAGTAATTTCATAATTTTACTTAATAGCGAAATCACTATTGCACGATGGAATCAAAAATCCCTAATTATTATTACTCGACTTTCAAATTTTTCACAGACAACTCATTCAAAGAACAGACAGTATGTACCGATACTGCAATATGTTACGATAAAGCCAATACAGCACAATGATCAGTACTACCATGCTTGAGTCGGCAGTGTCGCTGAAGGCTCGATTTGAGCTGGAAAGCGGCAGCACAAACTGAGCAGAAGTTCATCGCCGCACTGGGTAGAGCGACATCACATCCATGGCAAAACTGACATGGAATTAGCAGATACTATTTTACACACCCTCACTATTCACTAATAGTGAGAGTATGTCGAGCGCGAGATTTTCACAACGGAATGTTGTCACTAATTAATTTAAGTTTTCTGACGAAGAAATTAATTAAGTTAGCGTGTAAGTTACGAAATGATGACATTTGGAATGATAAATTTTTTGTCGGTTGGAAGAAAGTTTCACCTCCGGCAGCCTGACCAATGATAACTTCGCAATCTCTGACAACAGGTAGCTAGCGAAATGTGTCCGAGGTAGGACTTTGACCATTACGAACGCTGAAAATCGGTAGATATCATCTAGAGATGCGTGAGACCTTAAATTTAACTCCTCGACGCGCGCAACTACAGGCGAACACAGCACATACCTGTTGTCAAAGATACGGTAGTTATCATTGGTGAGTCTGCCGGAGGCTGACCGACCTTGGGCACCGTTGCAATCAGGGGGTAATACAGGTAAACTTAAAATTAGATGCTAAATTTCTAATAGTATAATAGTTGGTTTAAAAAATTGGTTTGATGTTTATACCGGAAGTCAGAGCATAAAAACAAGTAAAACTAAAAGTGCATCCATCGAAATTATGGTGTTACTATCCAGCGGTTCTTTTGACTTTTATTTTTCAAACGGCCTTCAATCTGATTATATCATTATGTGCGTCAGTGCCGCAGCTGTCAGAACGCACACTCTCAGGATGCACACATTGTGTGCATTTTTTGTGTGCCTTTACTTAAAGGAAGTTACGAACATTCCACCCAATTTCGATTATCCAAACATTCATCGAATCTGGGAATCAGGAGCCGGCGCCCCTGTTCCATGTCCCATTCACCCTTAATTACTCGGTGAGATATATATTATGCACGCAATTAAGTGCACTTTGGAAACCACGTAGGCCTATCACATGTGGGCCTATGTCCTGTTATCCAGTCGCTCTAGGCCCATAGTTCTTCTGTTGCTTCTTCTTAGATCTTTTGAGTACCGTAGATAATCCCTTAAGCAGCTACAGGTGTCACAGTTGTCAACACAGGCAGTTATAGCACTTGGGGAGGTCAGGATTCTGATCGAACTGCTGATTCTAAAGTGAGCTGAAGTCGAGGCGGCAAAAGTCGGCTCCTTTTCGGAGACTCGATCGACTGCGAGGCCGTATGACCAGATCGTATGACCAGGGGGGGGGGGGAGCTCACGTGCCGAACGCTTTCTTCTCACGATAGTAATAAATAATAAGAAAGACCATCATGCATGATACATGTACATTGTACATGGACAAAACGGACTGTATTAGCATTATCTACAGATGTAGACGATTTAGTTATTAATAGTTGTGATAAACTATAGACTATTCGAAATCAGACGAATCGACCGCTAATAATCTATGTATCAATAGACAACACGTACGGACGAGTCACGGCCTACCCTTAAACCAAAGCAATATATATTTTAACAGTGTTGATGCATAGCCTGCAAACACTGTAGCCTTTTGTGCAGCCTGTAAAATTATTATTGTCTATCCAACATCAATCGCTTTAAATTTTGGCGCAATAACTTGATTAGGTATGCTATTAACAATCTCTGCATGTACAGTGCACGTACATTAGTCCGCACTGCATACGTACTGTGTATTGCTACAGTCATGTACATGCGGAAGACTATCGCTGCATGATTCTTCAGGCACTTAATCTAGGCCTAGGCCTACAGCTTTGACAATTTTTTATTCGCTGACAGGGCACCATTTTCCTTCACGAGCTCTGTGAATGTCTTCGCGAAAGGAAAAGTCGAGCAAGTGATTGCGAGGTCTTCCCACCCAACTCCCTGCACGTAGCCAGAGTGGGGAATGATTCCAATAACCACCCTTTCCATGTGCTTGGACGCACTCAACATGCGCACATTGGAGAGAAAGGCATCGTGGATAGAGCTCTGGTACCCAAGTTCCTTCGCTATACCAACCTCCAGAACCATGAGCTCGGAGGCTATGCCTTTACCACGGAACTCTTGGTGTACCATAACATGGCTCTCGTAATGATCTTCCACGCCTCTTAGGTACCACGACGTGCAGATGGTAATGAACCCGATTAGTTTCTTAGTCGGCTCCTCTTCCAACACGACGCAGTAATTCTCGGCAAGTAGGTACTTTCTGAAGTAATCAAAGGACGGAAATTCGTTGATCGCGTGTCCCTGTCCCAACTGCGCACTGTCCTCCATTATCGAATACAACAAGTGGTCTTCTTCCTTCTTCAGATTGCGAAAAATGGCTCGCACTCCGCAGCTGAAGGAAAAAGTCTGTGGAAGGAAGGGAACTTGGGGGAGTGTCATGGTCGGGTACTCTGCGATGAACTCTGTGCAAGGATTCGCGCGCTCTAACATCTGTAGAACTGTGGCGGACGAGCGAGGCTACAACAACATTTATTCAAGTTACCCTCTACTAACTGTTGCATAGTGTAATGTTTGCCTACCTAAATTAAACTTTCAACTGAATTTTTGACATTATTTTGTCAGATGGTATTTCATAAAACACGTAATCAATTATCATTCATCATAATTTACGTTTTACGTCCACTTTTCCGTGTCAATTAACACAGGCTGGACGCTTCCCACTATGAGACTCCCCTACAACTCTTGATTCTTTGCCATTTTCATGCATCATTCACGCCTCGCTCTTTCATATCGTTCTCTGCTGCCTCCTTTCATGTTTTCTTCCCCCTCCCTCTTCCAACGATCCTTTCCACCTTAATGACATACGGATACCCAGTCTTCCTCATCCATGCGTTCCACGTGTCCAAACCACCTCAGTCTCCCTTTCTTCACCATGTCCGTTATACATACGACACCTAACCGTTTTCTCAAATTTTCGCTTCGACACTTGTCCTTCAATGACACTCCACACATCCATCATACCATCATTCTCTCTGTTCTCTCTAATCTCTGAAGATCCTCCACCTTCGCTGGCCATGTCTCACTTCCATATACCAAAGTACTTTGCACACACATTTTGTAGAATTTCACTTTCAGTTTCATTGAGACACTCCTTGCTGTCAAGATAGGTCCCAGTTTGTTAAAGTTTGTCCAGGCACTTCTCACCCTAGCCCTTGCTGCCTCCTCTGCTCCCTCTCCGCAACCAATCATATCTCCC